>JANEHK010002210.1:0-10128 GCA_025960845.1 Tachycineta bicolor
CAACACCAACAATCAACACAACACAAGACATATAGTAAATATCTTGCATAGAGCCATATAATATGCACTTTTCACAGCACACAAAGACCTTCCTGGTGCTGTGCCCTGGGCCAGGAGGGATTGTGCCACTGGAGCTGAGCCTAAATTTCTTCTCCCAGGCAGCTTTAGGGCACAGAACATGGAGAAGGCAGAATTGCCTCTCAGCTTTCTGCAGTCCTCCAGAAGGATCCTGTGTGGGAAGCAGCCTGAGAACAGGGTTTGTGTTTCAGGGGTGGGGAATTCAGAGCCCTTTTCTGCCCTGTAGGCTGAGGGTCTGCATTTCCAAGGGGTCTTTTTTTCTCAGCTGAGAAAAGTTCTACTGAAATCCTGTCCTAAAACAGTTTTTCCTGCAAATGTGCCCAATGAATTCTCATTTTTTGCAGCCAAAGGTCTTTTCTTTGTGCAGGTATTAAGGATGGAACAGCTCTGCTGGGGGGAAGTACTTTTTCTTCTTTGGTTTTATTTTTGGGGTTGCTTGTTTGTTTTTATTTGTGGTTTGATGTTTGTCCTTTTTTTGTTGTTGTTGTTTTGTTTTTGTTGTTGTTGTTGTTTGTCTTGTTTCTTTCTGGAGTTTTTTGGAGTTTGTTTCTGTTGATCCATTTTGGGGTTTTTTTGCGGGGTGGGGTTTCTCTATTTTGGTTTGGGGTTTTTTTTGTTGCTGTTTGCTAGTTTTTTTGAGGATTTTTTGGTTCTTACTTATTAACACCCCCTGTCAGCTCTGTGCAGAGCTCTGTAACTCGATGTGCCAGTGGCACTGTGGAGGTGGCCAGGGGGACCTTCCCCGAGCTGTGAGCACAGCAATGCACATCAGCCCAGGCCGGGGGTGCTCAGTGCCCGCTCAGTTTTGCTCTCTGGCTGTGGCTCTGGACGCTTCCCTTGGAGCGTCTCCAGGCAGGGAACGTTGGAGCTGTCACCACCGTGGTGTCACAGAGAGGGGAACGCTGGGGCTGTGCCGCTCCTGCCCCAGCCCCAAGAGCTCTGCCAGCGCCTGGAGGAGACACAAAGGCTGAGCCCAAGGGTGAGAACTGCAGAAGGGGCTGAGCTGGGAGGGAGGCAGCGGGATCATGGAGTGCAGGCCCTGGCCCTGCACAGACAGCCCAGCAGTGGCAGCCTGGGCATTCCCAGGAGCGGTGTCCAAAGGCTCCTGAAGCTGCGGCAGCCTCAGAGCTGTGACCATTCCCTTGGGAGCCTGGTGAGTGGTCAAGCTCTCTGTAGGGGAAGAAGCTTTTGCTGGTCTCCAGCCCGCAGCTGGCCTGGCTCGGCTCAATCTGTTCCTTCAGGTCATGTCCCTCCTCACCTAGTAAGAGATCAGAGCTTGCCCAGAGAAGCTGTGGCTGCCCCTGGCTCCCTGGAAGTGTCCAAGGCCAGGCTGGACAGGACTTGGAGCAGCCTGGGATAGTGGAAGGTGTCCCTGCCCATGGCAGGGAGTGGGACGAGATGAATTTTGAGATCTCTTCCAAGCCAAGCCATTCTGTGATTCTGTGATTTTGGGAGAGATGCTGAGGCTCTGTCTCAGCTTTATCCCACCAAATGTCTGCACCAGCCATGGGTGGGATCATCTCCTCCTCCCTCTCCCTGTGGCCGTAACTCACCCAACAGCAGCCACTGAATAATGTCCCTCACGGGGCAGTGAGTGCCAGAAAGGAACGTTGCTCCGTGGGGAAACACAATGTCCTTGGACTTGAGCAGAGCATTGAAATGGGCTCCCTCAAGCACCTCAGCACCAGTGAAATCTCCTCTTCCTGGACTCAGCCCAGGAGATCTCCCAGAGCAGCTGCAGAGGAGTCGCTGTCAGGAGGAGGGACGTTTGTCAAAGTTTGATGTAGATCAAAACAAGCTCTGGCACCATTCCACATTTTTGTCTCTGGGAAATAAATACAATGTCCCCATGTCACAATGCCAGTGCCCCCAGGGTTCCTGTGACTGACTTTGTCCCCTGATCTGGAGACACAGGAGCTCTCCCAGCTGCACAGGGTGTCAGGAATCTCTTCTTGAGCTTGATACACGTGGAGAGGGTGAACAAGGAGGTTCCTTGCTGCAGGTGCAAGTGTGGGTTTTGGAAACAGGCCAGACCTGGAGAAGGCTCCTTCTACAATCCCTCAGAACTCAGCAATCCCACGTCTTTATTTGTGTGATTGTTTTGTCAGGACAGGGAGAGGGGAGAGAGGAGCCTCCTTTGGGCAGGGAGAGGAGGAAGAGAGACACCAAAAACAGGAGTGCCAAAGGGATCTGGGGAGATCTGGATCTAATGGCTGCATTAGGGATGCCATTCCTGAATCCAGTTTGGGAGAGTCACGGCTGTGTTGCTGTGTATCCTCTGAGGTATCTGATGGTGGGAGATGCTCAAGTTTGTCCTGTTTGGATTCCCAGTTCCTGCAGAGCCTGTGTTACACAGTGCCAGGGGATGTTCCTGGGCACTGACCCTGCTATGGCTCAGGGTTCAGGCTTCCTCCATCAATCCCACTTCAGAGGTTCAGTCTGGTAGGAAGGTTTTTGTGGGTCATGAGCAGCACAATCCAGAGAATTGGAGGATGGTTTCATGTTGGTAATTCTGGAAAATGTGGGTTTTTCAGGAGGATGCTGGACACCAGGGATTTGTGCCCTCCTTTCTCAGAAGAGTTTGTGTTCCTCGTGTTAGTGCTGTTCTACAGCTTCCACCATCCCTACTCCTTTCATTCTCACTTCCCCAGCTTCCCAGTGTCCTTTCTGAGGGGGAAGAAAGGAACGTCGGTGGTGGCACCACTTGGCTGCCTTGGACTCCAGCTGGTCCTGGAGTTCCAGGGTGTCCGGCACAGCCGCTCTCAGTGGGGCTGGGACTTGGTTCAGGCCCCCACAGTCCTGTCAGTGGCCACTCCCCACTGGGCTCACGCTCTGCCCATGTGGGGCTGTTGGAGGCTCAGCGGCTCTGGCTGAGCACTCCCAGCTCTCCAGTTCCTGACTCATCCCAGGGATGGGGTCCCGCAGTCCCGGTCGGTGCCCTGTTGCCAACGGGGCCCTGTTTTGGGGTGGCCATGGGTACCTGCTGTTCCTCCAGCCTCAGCAGCCCCACAGCAGAAGGGTCCTCTGGGAGCCCAGGCAAGGGATTCAGCTGTGCAGTTCCCTCTGTCTCCACAGCAGCTCTCCCAAGAGTCCTTTGGGCTCCCTGAAATACTGTCTCCTGAGGTGATCCATGCCAGGGAGTCCTGGGGCCTCTGGGCCAGTCCCAGTGGGTGTTTTTGCCATTCCCAGTCATGGTCACTTCAGCTTCTGATGTGCTCAGGCCTGAGTGGCCAGCCTCAGCCTGAGCTGACTTACAAGATGAGCCCTGGGCATTATGTGACTAACACCCTCAGTTTTATTTAGCTAAAAATAGATGACCGAGATCCTTATGCCAGCTGTTTAACATCAAACCGGCTGCTTTAGAAACTTTCACATAATCTCATGTAGTAATCTGCAAGAAATGCATAATTTTAAGAAACTTCCCAACTGACATGAGTAGAGGCTTGTAGGATATTTTAGAGGGAATGCTCCAACCTGAGAACTGGGATCTGGCCAAGCCCTAGCTCCTCTTGGTCAGGAAAAGTGCCATGAAATCCAGGAGTTTATGTGCTAAAAATATAATCAAGTCATTTTGACTTACTGATTTGGGCCTATAAAAGCTGGACCCACTTTCAGAGCAATTTCAGAGACCTCATCTGCAGGTGGATTCACCATCTAGGATTTTCCCAATTGCTTGGAAGGGTTCTCCAAGTCCTTGCTGTGAAACGGGGCTTCCCAGCGACTGCAGACTCTGGATGATGGTGGAGTATTGAGGCAATTGGTGATGGATCTTTCTCAATCCCTATCCTTTCTCTCCTGTTATAATGATTAGGTGCATTACCTTGCTTCTTCTGGCTTTTTGCTAAAGCCAAGCACATAGCTTTATTATGTATAATGTATAATTTTACTTTTGTGTTCCCTTAATACTCACAGTAGAACAAGTAAAACAAGAGCACCCCGAGTTCTATGGATATTGTGAATGATGGTAAAGCACAGAAATCCTTTCACATTGTGGCCTCTAACTATAACAGGGTTTAGTTTCTCCTGACGGGAAATCCTAGTGAATCCTCTAAAGCTGATAATTGTATTCCTGTGTTCCACAGCAGAGTTTTCTGTAACTTTCCCTGCACTGGCTCCCTCATGAGTCAGAGCCCATTGACAGAGTTCTGGCCAATCCGTAGGGTGGGTCCTCCAGGGGAACCCCATTCCTCCCAACATTAGTTGAGAACATACCCAGCAATTAATTACATTGAGTATTTTGGCTACTTTGATCTTTACATTCTCATAAATATTTTCATGACTAATCCCTTGGTGAAATTCGAGGTGTTTCTGGCAAACAAAGATTCTGGCTGACTAACAAGATACAAGTTACAGATATAAGCAGTACTTCAGTGACAAGGTTGCTCATTCTTTTTCCTCAATCTCATTCGTATTAGGAACAATAATTCTGTTGTCCATGGAGCTGGTGCCTTTTTAATTCCAGAATAATGGCCACAAGGTCCTTTGCTGTTCAACTTTCCCGTGGTCTCTGTGGGTAACAAGGCTTGGTGGGGTCCTTTCCACTTTGGCTGGAGAGGTTCCAGGTCCCAGTCCTTGATGAGCACCCAGGCTTTCACATAATCTCATGCAGTTATCTGCAAGAAAAGTATCATTTTAAGAAATTGCCCAGCTGACATCAATAGAGGCTTGTAGGATATTTTAGGGGAAACCCTCCAAGCTGAGGGCTGGGATCTGACACAGTTCTGGCCCCTTCTAGTCAGGAAAACTGCCATGAGATCCAGGAGTTGATGTGGTAAAAATACAATCAAGTCACTTTGACTTGCTGATTTGGGCCTGTAAAAGCTGCACCCACTTTCAGAGCAAATTCAGAGACCTCATCTACGAGTGGATGCAGCACGTAGGATTTTCCCAATTGCTTGGAAGAGTTCTCCAAGTCCTTGCTGTGAAACGGGGCTTCTGCGACTGCAGACTCTGGATGATGGTGGAGTATTGAGGCAATTGGTGATGGATCTTTCTCAATCCCTATCCTTTCTCTTCTATAGTAATGATTAGGTGCATTACCTTGCTTCTTTTTGCTTGTTGCTACAGGAAAGCACATAGTTTTATTATGTATAATGTATAATTTTACTTTTGAGTTGCCTTAATACTCACAGTAGAACAAGACCATTCTTTCCATGGTTTTCTGTGTTCTTTAAATCCCCCCCCGTCAGTTTGCAGAACAGGTATTGGAGCCTGATGAAAGCAAGGCTCTGCTGTGATCCAGCTGGGCCTCATGGAATGCAGACGGCTGCTGTCAGTCGATGGAACTCCTGGAAGCAGGGCTCAGATGTGACAAAGGCTTGTGCACCATGGAACCCAAGAGACCCTGATGGAGCCAAGGCTGCAGTGAGTCACAGAGGGACCCCATGGAAGCCGGAAGAGCATTGTGAGGCTGTGGAACAGTATGGCACCAAGGTTCCACTGGGACTTGACAGAACCCCATGGAAGTGAATCGTGCAAAACTGGGCCAAGAGACACTTCTGAGACAAAGTCCAAGAAGCGAGGATTTGCTTTATTCAGCAGACCGGGTGTGGGTATATCTCCTCCCAACAGTGCACACACAGGCACACAGCAGATTACAATATATGGTTACACTTTATGCAGATTCATAGTTTTCCTTAGGAAGTGTGGGGTTATGTAAACTGTTTCTTAGAACTCATTACTATCATTACTATCATAGGTGAGGTGCAGGTGCAGCGCCGTGGTGGTGGCACTGAGGAAGGCTCCGCATCTTCCTCAGTGGTCCCCTGATGAAGGCTGGACGTCTTTATCGCCGTGCCCTTTTCACTTTTCTCCTCTAGGCATGCACAGTCTCTTTTCAGCCATTTCAGCAACTTCCTCACTGGTTTTAGGAAGATCTGTCCTTCATTTCTGCAAGTTTTATTCCCTATTTCTTGACAAATTTCATCCTGTGTCATAAGCTTGTGGTTAATATTTGCTAGATTCTATATGCATCTTATTCTTGCTCAAAGGTCTGATTTCCCATTTCCCACTGTGGGTTGCTGATGGATCCAGGGCTCCTCCTTGTGCTGCTGTTGTGTCCCCAGTGCCTTTGGGCCAGAGGAGTTTCACAGTGGCCCTGCAGCTGGGACTGGTGTGACACTGACACTGACCAGCTCCAGCACCCCGAGTTCTATGGACATTGTGAGTGATGGTAAAGCACAGAAATCCTTGCACATTGTCGCCTCTAACTATAACAGGGTTTGCTTTCTCCTGAAGGGAAATCCTAGTGAATCCAGTGTAAAGCTGATAATGTACTCCTGTGTTCCACAGCAGAGTTTTCTGTAACTGTCCCTGCACTGGCTCCCTCATGAGTCAGAGCCCATTGACAAAGTTCTGGGCAATCCTTAGGGTGGGTCCTCCAAGGGAACCCCATTCCTCCCAACATCAGTCGAGAACATACCCAGCAATTAGTTACATTGAGTATTTTGGCTACTTTGATCTTTGCATTCTCATAAATATTTTCATGACTAATCCCTTGGTGAAACTCGAGGTGTTTCTGGCAAACAAAGATTCCGGCTGACTAACAAGATGCAAGTTACAGATACAAGCAGTACTTCAGTGACAAGGTTGCTCATTCTTTTTCCTTAATCTCATTTGTATTAGGAACAATAATTCTGTTGTCCATGGAGCTGGTGCCTTTTTAATTCCAGAATATTGCCCCCAAGGTCCTTTGCTGTTCAGCTTTCCCATGGTGTCTGTGGGTAACAAGGCTTGATGGGGTCCTTTCCCCTTTGGCTGGAGAGGTTCCAGGTCCCAGTCCCTGACAGGGACCCAGGCTCCTGGCTGGAATTCATGTGGAAGTCCCTCAGTGTCACATCAGCCTTCACATGGAGCCCAGTGGGTCAGAGCATTTTCCAAAGGGGCTGGTGAGACAAACAGGGAGATTTGGTTTGACAGGATCTGTAAAACAATATCCCACAACACTGACTTGTTCTGGCATAGAACACACAATGGGAATATGAAGGGACATATTCCCATTATTCCTGCCCAAGTTTCAGAATTCAAACAGTGCTGTCTTTCCCCAGAGCTGTTCCCTCAGCTGGCTCGAGAGGGCCATTTGGCCTCTGCACCCACACTCTGGCTCCATTATTAGCACTGCTGGATCCAAACCCTCTATCTCTATAAACAGTGCTGATTGGAGGTGGATCTCTTTCTTTCATAACTGTTTTTAAAACTGACAATATTGATATTTGTGCTACCTGGTCATAGGGTTGAATAATCCAGTCTTTTTCTATATTGTTTAACAGATTAACTTCTCCTTGATAATCTGCATCAATTCCTCCTCCCATGATATGAACACTTTACAAGGCCAAGCTGCAGGAGCGGTGATCAAACCAAAGTGTCTTGGAGGAACCCGAAATCCTATTCCTACACTGATAACTCTCATTTGCTTCTGATTTATCCTAATTAATTCTAATTCATGAAGGTCCAGCCCTGCAGCCTCTGGGGTGGCCCTGTCAGGGGCCATCACACCTAGAACAATTTCCCAGGAAGTCCAAGTCTCACTGTCCATGGTTGTATTTGCAAACTGGGTGCAGCTGTGCACACCCAGAGAGTTTCCATTTCTACAGTGGGCCCATGTTAAGGGTATGGAGCACATCTGGGAGATGGGTTCTCCATCGGGACAGGTTCCCATCTACTCATTTTTTCAACTGCTCTTTTAAAAACCCCTTCACCTGTTCAATTAATCCTGCAGCTTGTGGATAGTCTGGTACGTGAAAAACCCAACAGCCTTAATCACTGTATTTTTCATTGTAAAAGACAAAGCATTCCACATCACAGTATCAGCAAACCCTATAAAAATAACCAATTTCATCCCTTCCTCCTTTATTCCTATTCTACAATTTGCAAAGTTTACCACTGACATTTGGGTCTTGGCGAGATTTTTTCTGTACAGTATTTAATGTTACAGAGAGTAGAGAAGCTAACAAATTATTATTGTCAGCATTCTTTCATATTATTGATTTAAAATTAAATTTAAAAAAAAAACACTGTTTATTTTAAAACAACTATTAATAATAATTATTATAATACTGTATTTAACTTGCACAAAGAAACCTGAGCTCAAGGTATAAACCTTCCTTCTCTCACTCCATGTGGGAGCATTCCAAAACCAATTCTTCCTTCTGTGGTGCTGTTTCCAATGTGCTGTTAACAAAATCCATCCTCGTCTTCCCAAACTCACAAGTTCTTTTCCTTTTTCCATATGCAATTTTTAAATGCATTTTACACATTCAGCAGTTCCGCCTCTTTTAACCAACTGCCCCACTGCTCTCACAGTGCTCTGACCTCAGCCCACTCCAGAGCCAGCGCGCTCTAGGGAAAGGCTATCCATCCAGGAATTTCAGACAGGACTGATTCCTCGCATTTACATTTAAAAAGTGACATTTTGGTGTGATCTGGCCAGACTCTGACAGTGTTGTTTTACCAGTGGGCAGGGCCAGCACCAAAGACACCAACACCACCTGAAGGAATCAGTGTCATTTACTGCAGCTCAAAGCAGCAAAGGAGCACAAAAGGAGCAGCTCAGCAATGCACCCAACCATCACTGCCAAAGATTGCCTGCAGGGATTGAGAAAGATCCATCACCAGTTCCCCTCAGACTTTCCCATCACCCACATGCACACAGCAGCTGGGGGAAGCTGTCCCAGCCAAGGACTGCAGAGCCACTCCCGGACACTGGGAATTGCTGCAGGTGCCTCCAGCCACAGGTGAGGCTCCAACCTGGCTGGGAGAGGGCCCAGCTCTGACAGTGCTGAATAAACAAACTGACAGCACTTCTAGGGCAGGAACAGCTGGTTTCATCCTCCTCTTGGGTCCCTCCCAAAGCCTGGCCAGGGCCCAAGGAGGAACCAAGGGAGGTGACTTTGACCATCCAGCCCCAAACAAGGCCAGATGTCAGATTTCATGGCCTTGTCTGGCTTCTAAACACAGAAAGGTCAATAGATGTCTCACTAATGAGTGGATACATCTATAACAGTGCTAATGACCATGCATATTTCACTAACAAGCAGATACTAAGATAACCTTTGGTTGAAGGTTGATGCAGAGGTCCCCTTTGGCTCAGGGCCTGCTGTTCAGGCCTCACTCAGGCCTCTTGTCCAGGCCTGGCATGAGCAGGGACATCTTTCACCACATCAGGTTGTTCAGAGCCCTGTCCCAGCTGGACTTGAATGTTTCCAGGGATGGGGCATTGACCACCTGCAGCCCCCCACATCCCCCCTGGCCATGGAACCTGGCTGCAGAAATGGGTCCTTGGGGTGCTTCCCAAGGAAACTTGAAGGGATGAGGGATCCAAAGGCAGCAGTGGGGTGAGTGCAGTGTCCATGGCCACAGCCCCTTGCCATGGCCCAGGGCAGGTTGGGATGATGATCCACCCTCACTCCTGGCCCAGGGCAGGGCTGCAGTGCTCTTGGTGGCACCTTGGGCTTGGCCCACACTTGAGGAGGGTTTCTGTTTTCACTGGGGAAACTCAGGAGTTTTAGATTGCTTCAAAAAGAAAAGAAGAAAATCCTTCTTTGCTTAATGTGCAACCAGGACTCTTAGGAAAGCAGGTCCCAGGTGAGGGAGAGGATGGGGTTTGGGAATGTGGAGCAAGGTTGTCCACACTGGGTCAGACCTCAAGGCACAGCTTCTCTGGCCAGGCCAGACCTCCTTGGGAAACCCTGGTTCAGTATCAACCACAGAATGCTGCAATCACCTCTTGTTTAATGAGAACAGTAAAGAAATGCACCCTTGAAAATAGGAACACATATTTCTTAGAAGCTCTTTGAAATATTTCTCCATAACTGCAGCAGGAAACCTTCCTAATGAAGCCAGAGGGAAATCAAGCCAGAACCATGGTTTGTCAGGACTTGCTTGATGCTAATGAGCCCTGTGTTAGATTTGATGTTGAACCCTGGAACCTCCGGGCCTGAGAGGAGATTGCACAAACCTTTCCAGGAGTCCAAGTCAGAAGAAAAACCCAAAGTGTCTCAATGCATCAATGGGTCCCACAGAGGTCCATTCCCAACACAGGCTTCTCCTGGA
>JANEHK010002212.1:0-10117 GCA_025960845.1 Tachycineta bicolor
GAATTGGGTCAGTGGTCTCAAAGGATGAAGTCAGGAGAGTCTTCATCAGGTCTCTGTGACCCTCTGGCACTGTCCAAGGTCCCCTGCTCTGTGATTGATTGATACCAAGTCCAAGTGCTGGCCATTGTTCTTACTGGTTTCAATCTGTTCTTATGATGGTTAACTTACTCCACTTTTTCTATAAACAAGCTCATAACAGTTAGCTCTAGCTTGGGCATCTAATAATCATTAACCTACCATTTCCTAATCTAACTTACATCTTGATCAATAGAAATTTCTTCTAACCCTTAGCTAAAATCTTAACTCTTTAAAGTCATGTCTCGTTTCCCCACTCCTTCTTCAAAGTTAGTAAATTCTTTTGCTAATAGGTAAATTCTTCTTCATCTAGCAAAACTGTGTGGTAGGAGTCCTTTAAAACTGTACTATAGTCTCTTAATATTAAAGTTAAATCTGCTAGTTGCTTCAGCATTCTCCAATTCCAAAAACAATATTTTAACAAAATCAAAATCAAACTTATACCAACTAAATTAAACAAAACAATAATCAAAGAAACCAAGGTATTGAGCAAACCAGTTGCAGCTGGTGACTACCCCAAAAGCACATCCCACCAATGATGGGATGCGCCTTCTACTAACTTTTAAATACTCTCCGTATAGTCTCTGTGTCATGATGCATTGCAATCAAAGATCTTTCTAATTTTTTTCTTCTTTTCTTTAATCCATGGTGTTTCAATAATTGTGCAACTGAAGTTAAGTTCATCTCTATAGGCACAGGCAATATTTCTTGAACAGCAGTCAAGTTTGCCTTTCTATGTTGGTGGGATACAACATGTGCCTAATAGGAAAAATCACATTCTTCCATTTTGACAAAGTTACAAATGCACAAGTTAAATGAAGTTTTCTTACACAGTTGCATTTGTAATTTTTAGCATCTGAATCAGAGACTTACAGGAGATAAAATCATAAGTTTTCCCTTGGCACTTATACTTACCACTCACATTATAATGCAGTGGTGCTGCTTTAGCTCTGGCTATAGTGATGGTCATAAATGCCACAACTTTCCAGGCTATACCTATTTGATTACCCATTACAATTACAAGCTTTCTTATTTTTCAAAAAGTTGTTATGTTATACTTATCATTTATTTTCCCAAGAAAGTTTTAATTTTAGTTCATTGTCGTCACCCAATATAACTTTCCCAATATAAGTTTCTCAGGAGCTTTCTTCGCTCGTGAGTGATGGATCCAGGTGCTTTGTTCCTTGATCTTGATTGTATTAAAGATGATGAGGAGCACTTGGGATGGTCCGTCCCACTGTGGTTCCAAAGTTTTTTCTGCAAAAGACTTAATGAATACATAATCCCCAGGCTATACATCATGTACTGGTCCATCTAGTTCTCTGGTCTGAGCCCCAGTTTTATAATTTGCTGCTTAATTTGCTGCACCATTTTGAAATACAATATGGCCCCCTATCTAAAAACATTGTGGCTGGGACTCCAAAGTATGGTATTATTTCTTATAAGACTGCTTTGGTTACCTCTTACACTTTGGCAGTTCTGGCAGGGAAAGCTTCTGGCCACCCTGAAAAGGTATCTGTTAATCCCAATAGGTATCAGTATCCTCTTTTCCCAATTTGCCCAAGCCTTGGTTTAAAAATATTCTTGGGATTAGTTTGGAGGCAAAGGCTACATTGGCAAGTCACCTAAATTACTGTAATTTACAAATTTCTAGATATGACTCTATCCTTCAAATCATCTATTCCCCAATGTGTTTTTTCATGTTCGTCTTTCACTAATGACTATAGCACGTAAGAGGGGAATATAAGTCTTCCTTTCCTTTTATCTGTAATAGCCCACCCCTCTTGTCTTTTTTACTGTGCTTTGGCTTACCTTCAGTGGAAATTTGCTCATCTGGAATTAAGGCTGCCTCAACAGTTTCAACAGTTACCTCACCTTTAGCGCTTTCTTTTGCCTTTCTGCCCGCCAGCTTGTCTTCTTCCTCCAATTCAGAGCTCACTTTTTGGTGTGCTTTGATATGCATGATGGCTACATTTTCAGGTAGCTGGACTGCCTCCAACAGTTTTATTATCTCTTATGCATGTTTAATACTTTTTTTTCCCCTTGTCAATTCAACAGTCCTCTTTCTTTCCCGACAGCTCCAAGTGCATGAACTACCCCAAATGCATACCTTAAGTCTGGGTAGATATTAACTTTCTTTCCTTTTGCCAGCTCTAAAGGCCGAGTTAAAGCAGTTATTTCAGCCTTCTGTGCTGAGGTGTTGGTTGGTAATGGTCCAGACTCTGTGACCTCTCTGCTCATGGTAACCACATACCCAGCATGCCTTCCACTGATGACACAGCTGCTTCCATCGCTGGACCAGGACTCAGTATTCTCTAGCAGGGTGTCCTTCAGATCCAGGCAACTGGAGCAGGTGGCTTCGATGGCCTCCAGGCACTCATGGATCACTGGTTCTCCCATGCTCCCGCTGAGGAAGGAAGCTGGATTCACAATGTTAGTTACCACAATCTCAACATCTCATTCTACCATTATGGCTTGGTACTTCAGAAACCTCTGTGGGGAGAGCCAATGTCCCCCTTTCACTTCTAGGACTGCAGACACTGTGTGGGATACTGGCACGGTCATCTTCTGGCCTAGGGTGAACTTGGGTGCTTCTTGGATGTTCACTGCCACTGCTGCAATGGCTCTGAGGCACCCTGGCTGTTCCTTAGCTGCTGCATGTGGCTGCTTAGGCGACTGCCCTGTGATATGGGCCCAGGTTTTGTGCTGGTATTCCCAAGGTGATCCCCTGCTTCTCACGTGAAAACAAAAAGAATGGTTTACTCACGTCTGGAAGTCCCAGGGCTGGAGCTGACATGAGGGCCTTCTTTAGCTGGTTGAAGGCTCGCATTGCTTCTTTTGGAGATCCCTGCTCCCTTCCGTGATCAGGGCATACAGAGGTTTAACAAACAACCCACAGTTAGAAATCCACAGTCTGCACCACCCTGTCATGCCTAGAAAAGTTCTCAGTTCTTTTACTGTCTGGAGTTTTGGGGTCTGGCATATTGCTTCCTTGTGATCCTGTCCTAAGGTTCTTCGTCCAGTACTAACCTCGTAGCCCAAGTAAATAACTGTCTGCTTTACCATCTGGGCTTTTTTCTGGGATATGCGATACCCCTGTAGGCCCAAAAAGTTTCGGAGGCTTACCATCCACTCCAGACATGCCCCTTGAGTTTTGGTAGCTATCAGGAGGTCGTCCACATACTGTAAGAGTTGTCTTCCTGATGGAGCTTCCCAGGATTCAGATCTTTTGCTAGTTGTTCTCCAAACAAGGTGGGCAATTTTTTTTTTTTTTTTTTTTTTTTTTTTTTTTTTGACTCCTGCAGAAGCACTGTCCATCTGAGCTGAATTTTTTTATTCAAATGCAAAAATTTTCTGGCTGGCTTCATGGAGAGGAAGGCAAAAGAAAGCATCCTTTAAATCTAAAACAATAAACCATGTTAGTTCAGGTGTTAAACAAGTTAACAAAGTGTAAGTGTTGGGAAGCACTGGGTATAAATCCTCAGTTATCCTTTTAACAGCTATGATCCATCAGGCTTTTTAACAGGAAAAAAAATTCAATCACTGGGCTAATCCCTTAACTGTTCTTCAGGGGGTATTGCTTAACTCCAATTAGTTGTTTTTGTTTGCCTGTTGTTTTCTGTGGGTTTTTTTGTTTGTTTGTTCTTTTAACTTAACTTGCACTGGGGGTGCATTCTTTGCTCTCCTGGTATGTTAGAAGCTCAGACCCCAGAAAATACCTGATCTATCATTTTCCTGTAAATCTCACCTTCGCTTTTAACTTTCGCCTCATTAATTATCTACATCGAGCTTACAATTCCACATATTGTTGGTCCTCAACCTCCAAAGTAATCTCTCTCTTTTTTTTGTTGTTTTGTTTGTTTGTTTGTTTCTTTTTTGTTTTTTACCTCTAATAGTTCCAATAGATCCCTGCCCAAAAGTGCTGATGGAGCCTTGGGTATATATAAAAACCTGTGAATTCCCAATTGTTTCCCAAGTTTATATTTCAATGGTCTACAAAGATAGGCTTTTTCAGATTGGCCAGTTACCCCTTTTACCATAACATAATCATCTGTTATTGGTATTAAAGCTTTATTTAACACTGAATATGTTGCCCCTGTGTTTATCAAAACTTTTTTTTTTCTTTTTTTTTCTTTTTTTTTTTTTTTCTTTTTTCTTTCTTTCTTCTTTTTTTTTTCTCTAGTTTCATTATAACTAGAGGGTCTCCTAGGGTAAGATCCTCCAGTCCATCTCAGTTTTTCTTAACATGAGCAGCCACCACCTCCCCCTTGTGATGTTCTCTTCTTTGGTTTGTTTCTGAGTCAGTTATGCTGTAGGAACCTTTGGAGAGGGCTCCTCTTCCTCACTGTCACTGCTGGGCAGTGGGAGAGATTTAGGAATAAGTGGAGTAGTCAGACTAGGGGATAAAATAGAAGGTGAAGATGGAGTTGAAATAGAAATAAAGATGGAGTTGGAGTTAAAGCTGGAGCTGGACTTGAAACAGAAATTGTTTTACTAAATGTGTTAAAATCTTTGCTCTAAATCAGCTTGATCAAGGAGCTGTTGTTTACACTGGGCACATTCTCTGTACCAGTTAGCAGAAGAACAATAGTAATGTCCTGCACAAATTTAACACTGCAAAAGCACCCAGGCACAGTGACATCCTCTAGATGCACCAAAAGCTTCAGGAGAATTCCCAAAAATACAAGCTATTCCATTCACTTCTTCTTGACTTTCTAAATTCTCCAAGGCCCGTTGCTCCCAATCCAGAGCCACAGTCTCCCAACAGACATCTAATACAAACCTTCTAAATACATTCTCTCATTTTCTCTGTCTATCCACCAGCTTGCTGAATTCACAAACTCCTACGAGTCAAGCCCAAACCACTGAGGTAAAGGAATTGCTTTTATTCATCTGGCCAGATCAAGTTCTCAGACCGAAGTTACCCTTATTTGAATTCCAACAATCTACAAACACAGTCTCCATACCTAAAATCACAACTAAGCTCTTGTCAAGGGTTTCTATTACTTCGTGGCAAACTGCTCCTGTCCTTTGTCTGTCTTCAATCTACTTCAAAAACATTCGTGCCTCAGCTCTCAGAGGCTAATCAACTCTTCAACCTCAGCATGTGCTGCACTTAAAACTTTTAACACAAGATGGATGTTGCCTCAAAAATACAGTTACAGTGAATAACCAAAACACACACACCACAGTCACAGCAGGGAGGGGGCTTTAAGGGTTTTCATACACCTCACTCGTGTCATTTTTCCCCGGCCGTTTCAGTCTCCTGAAAACAGAACCGCGGGTCCAAACTCCTCAATCGCTTCGTGCTGGTAGCACGTCTCAACAAACTCTCTCACAATCTTTCTCACAGTCAGGATGCATTCACACAGTGTAACAACCACAAATCAGAATTTGCCCTTACAATTGCTAGTCCCGGATTCTAGCAAACTGAGCCCTCTATGGCACAGTAAATGGCCAAATCCCCTTCTGCCAGCAACAACAATCCGAGCTCTCCACGGCCCGGTACAACAGCTTAACAGCTTTCTCTGCTGGCAGCCAAGTACAACTGCCCAGATACCAATCAAGCTTGCAAGCACACTACAGAGGCACAAGTTGTGCGTGGGACGTCTCCCATGACTTACCAACAGCCTTTCCTGACCATGCCTACACCTTACAGGTCAAATCACTTACGACACAAACTCTTACAAAACACAACACACACGGTGCACCAATAATTCTTCCACAGCCTAGACACGCAAACCCACAAAACACAAATCTGTGCACACTACACACACACCTGGCGCACACGGAGCCGCAATCAGGATTTTCTCTGACCCACGACGGGACCCTTTGCATCCTAAAACTCAGGCTAGCCGCTCGAATTATGGATGACCAAGGTACCTTTAAACCACAAACTGACAACAAAACCGGTTGTCCTACTGCCGCTGTTGCCCCCACCACGGGACACAGATTATCAAGGCACAACAAAAACTGGTTGCTGCTCCCCACCACGGAACATGGGTTAACAAACCAAACCAAGCCAAACCAGGCTCTGCAGAGCTGTCACAACTTAGGCATGTGTTGTGCACGAGACGTCTCTCCATGTCTTACCAACCGCCTATACCAAAAAGGTACCTATTTTTCAAGTATAAACATACCTTTTTGTCCGGAGTTTTAGTAGTCAGGAGTTCTCGTCTGCTGCTGGATGAACAGGTCGGGCAGCGGAGCCCACTCTTCCAGGAATATCCTGGGGGCACACTGAGGGGGTCCTCCACCCGAGCTGGTCCCACAGCCGAGCAGAACCTTCTCCTGCCTGGCTCGCCAAATTGAGTCATTGAAAACCGATATAGTCACGGACAAAGACCCTCTAACTAATTAAAGTTAGAAAGTGGTATGTTTATTCACTGGCGGGCGGCACGGGAGTCATCTCCAAAAGGCGTGGCCACCCCGAACAAGGCTTTTTGCTATTTATTTTCCAAGATCTTACATACAATACATATGCATAACCCCCGCACCTCCCATCCCCGCTCTGTACTAAAATGAGGCTATCAGTCCTTCACGCGTGTGCAATCCTTCTCTTGAATTGGGTCAGTGGTCTCAAAGGATGAAGTCAGGAGAGTCTTCATCAGGTCTCTGTGATCCTCTGGCACTGTCCAAGGTTCTCTGCTTCATGATTGATTGCGACGAAGTCCAGGTGCTGGCCATTGTTCTTACTAGTTTCAGTCTGTTCTTATGACGCTTCACTTACTCCACTTTTTCTATAAACAAGCTCCTAATATATGGGAGTTGGATATATCCCAGTTTCGGTTCTTTTTTTGGCTGGTAGGAATTTTTGGTTTTGTATTGGTGGTGTTTTTTTTCTTTGTTTGTTTGTTTGTTTGTTTTTAAATTAACATTCCCTGTCAGCTCTGGCCAGAGCTCTGTAACTCTATGTGACACTTGCCTGTGGCACTGTGGAGGTGGCCAGGGGGACCTTCCCCAAGCTGTGTGCACAGCAATGCACATCAGCCCAGGCCGGGGATGCTCAGTGCCCGCTCAGTTTGATGACTGGGTGTGGCTCTGGACACTTCCCTTGGAGCGTCTCCAGGCAGGGAACGTTGGAGCTCTCACCACCGTGGTGTCACAGAGAGGGGAACGCTGGGGCTGTCCCGCTTCTGCCCCGGCCCCAAGAGCCCTGCCAGCGCCTGGAGGAGACACAAAGGCTGAGCCCAAGGGTGAGAACTGCAGAAGGGGCTGAGCTGGGAGGGAGGCAGCGGGATCATGGAGTGCAGGCCCTGGCCCTTCACAGACAGCCCAGCAGTGGCAGCCTGGGCATTCCCGGGAGCGGTGTCCAAAGGCTCCTGGAGCTGCGGCAGCCTCGCAGCTGTGACCATTCCCTGGGGAGTCTGGTGAGTGGCCAAGCCCCTGTAGGGGAAGAAGCTTTTGCTGGTCTCCAGCCCGCAGCTGGCCTGGCCCAGCCCCAGCCGTTCCCTGGGGTGCATTCCCTGCTGGCCCCAGGGCAGAAGTCTCAGCTGCCCCTGCTGCTGTCCCTGGGCAGGAGGCACAGCCCCCGGGGAGCTCTGAGCTCCGTCTGCTGGGCTGCGGTCGAAGCGAGCCAGTGCCGGCAGAGCTCTGGGGAAAGGTCTCGGCCCTGGCTTGGGGCTGGGCCAGTGGCCCAGGGAGCAAATCAACTTGCAGCTGCTGCCCCAGAGCAGGGAAGAGCAGGAATTGCTGGCTGGGAGAGACTCTTGCCAAGGGCCTGCAGCACCAGGACACAGGCCATGGCTGGATGCTGCTTGGGGCCAGGGTGAGCTGGGATGTGGGGATGGACTTGTTCCCTGGGAGGGCAGTGGGGCCCTGGCACAGAGTGGGAGGAAAAGCTGTGGCTGCTGTGGAATCCCTGGAATTGTCCAGGGCCAGGTTGGAGGGGACTTCCTGCCGGGATGGGATGGGATGGGATGGGATGGGATGGGATGGGATGGGATGGGATGGGATGAGATGAGATGGGATGGGATGGATCAATGTAATGTGGGGATTGCACTGTGGGGGTGGTAGGAAAGTTGGGAGGGGTAGGGATTGCAATGGGGGGATGGGGTGGTTTGAGCTCTTGGAGTAGGGGAGTAGAGGGCGAGAAAGCAAGAAGCAGTTTTTAAAGGCTGCTGGTACTTTTAGGAATTTTGGGGCCTGGAAGTGACTTGTGGAATTGGGAATTGGGAAGGCTGAATTTAAGGTGCTGTGCAGGGCTGAGGTGGAGGGGCAGTGATTTTAGGAGGGTAAGGGCACCTGCTCCCAAGAAAGAAAGAAAGAAAGAAATGAGAGAGAAGGAAAAGAGGAAGGAAAAAGGAAGGAAGGGTTTTAAATGAAGCTCTATATGTCTAATTTAATAAGCAGCAAAGTTGAATTTAGCAGCAATGCAATTTTATTTAAGTAGCATTTTATAATCAAGCATATACAAAAAATTGTCAGTGATTAAGTAAAGATAAGTACTGTTTGGATAAAGCATAAGCAAAACTGACTGGGGTATGGAGGGGGGGCTTCTCACCCTACCTCACGTACAAAACAAAGTAATCCAACTTGAACTCATATACTGTATGCTAATACATATTCATTAATATTTCCTGTAAATATCCTCCTATTTCCAATTCTTAAAATCTATGTCACTCTACTACATAGCGCATGCTCAGCTTGTGGTTAGGGGGCCTTCTTGGCTTTTTGGTGGTCTACTTCAGATGAAGGCTCATCATCTTCCTTGCATCCTATGAATAACCTTACTGGCTGCGCCTGTGGTCTAAGTTTTGTGTTATACATAACTAAGGATTATGTTCCAAAAGGTAATTATTTCATGGTTCAAACCACCACCAAACTCCCTACCTTGGAATAATCCCAACTTTGTCCATCTCAAGGCCAGTTCTATCTTAAGACATCCTGTATCCCATCACATCTGCAAAGGGCCCACCTCTCTACCTTGGAGTTGTCCCAGCTTTGGCCAATCCAGCTTTAAAACTCTTCTTTATCTCAGACTGCATCCTGTAGCTTATTCTTCTCATGTAGCATCTGCCGAGGGGCCCATCTGCTTTGTAAAAATAATCAAAAATATTTTTCCTTCACTACTTGATAACAAATACTTTCTATAATATATTTTTCTAAACTATTGATGTAGTTACAATTAGCAGGAATAATTTTGATTTATTATGTCTGCGATATAAAAAACCCAGAAGTCTTCATCACTTTATTTCTCACAGAAGTAGAAAAGCATTCAGCATCACAGTATCAGCAAACCCTATAAAAATAGCAAATTTCATCCCTTCCTCCTATATTCATGGTATACAATCTCATGAAGTTGACCACTGACATTTCAGTCCTGGCCAATCCTTTTCTGTAGGGTATTTAGTGTTACATCCCCAAGCAGCCAAAGCTGAATATTAGCACTGTTAGCCTTATTTCACATAATCAAATTTTAATTATGCATATAAATATATATCATTGTGTTATAGATAACTATTAGAATTAATTTTTTATTATTATTGTAATACCACTTGCACAAATGAACCTGAACTCAACATTAAAACCTTCTTCTGTCTCTCCATGTGGGAGCATTCCAAAAACAATTGTTCCTTCTCTTGACGCTGTTTACAATGTGTTGTTAACAAAACTCAGCCTCTTCCCAAACCCACAAGCCCTTTTCCTTTTTCCATATGCAATTTTCGGATCCACATTAATACATCCACTGCTTCAACTTCTTTTAACCTACTTGCATGGTGCTCAGACCTCAGTCCACTGCAAAGCCAGAGAGCTCTAGGGAAGGGCTTTCCATGCAGGAATTTTGTATGGCACTGATTGCTCAAATTTAC
Source organism: Tachycineta bicolor (assembly GCA_025960845.1). NCBI lineage: Eukaryota > Metazoa > Chordata > Aves > Passeriformes > Hirundinidae > Tachycineta > Tachycineta bicolor. The sequence goes on from JANEHK010002212.1 coordinate 9,888, forward strand.
ATTTAAAAAATGACATTTTGGTGTGATGTATGCCAGTGTGGTTTTACCAGTGGGCAGGGTCAGCACCAAAGACACCAACACCACCTGAAGGAATCAGTGTCATTTACTACAGTTCAAAGCAGCAAAGGAGCACAAAAGGAGCAGCTCAGCAATGCACCCAACCATCACTACCAAAGATTGCCTGCAGGGATTGAGAAAGATCCATCACCAGTTCCCCTCAGACTTTCCCA
>JANEHK010002213.1:0-10116 GCA_025960845.1 Tachycineta bicolor
TTATGACTCTGTGGGGCCTTATGGAACCATTCAGACCCTTCAGGGCCTCCTGTAACAATGGGAACATTATGACACCTCAGGGCCTCATGGAAGCGAGGGACCATTGGGACACTGTGGGGCCCCATGGAACAGAGGGAACATGGAACAGTTCTGGCTGGCTTGGCCTCCCAGGGGCCACCTGACAGGTCTGGCTGATCTTGGAATGTCAAGGGCTGCCTCTCATCAGCTCCTGGAGCACTGGGGCTCTGTGTTTTCTTTGCTATGGAAAAGAACCATCCATCTTTTCAGATGCCCATTGCCAAAATTAGTACTCTCCCTAAAAAATTTCCTGTATGCAAGAGTCTTTCCAGGAAAAAATCCAGCCATATCTGGCTGACCTTGGCCTCTGGTGATCACCTCTCATCTGCCCCTGAAAAAGTGGGGCTCCTTTCCTTCTTTCCTGTGGAAGAGAACCTTCTTTTCCAGGGACCATGGCCAAAATTAGAATTTTGCCACCCAAATTCAGTATATCCAGGGATTGCTCCCAGAAAAATGCAGCCAGGACAGACAGGTCAAGCTGCCCCTGTCCTCTGGTGATTTTCTTACACTATCAGCTGAATGTTTTCAATGGCAAACACCTTGGACAGGACCCAGAGATCTCCCAAGGTGGGGTTTGGAGGCCTTGGGCACACAGCCACTATATAGGGGCAAAGGGGCTCTATGCTCCGTGGGATGTAGACTGAGGACAGTGGAGGAGAGCCATGAGAGTGTTTGAAGAGTGTTTTAAGAGATGGGGGATCCTTTTCACATAGTGGAAAACAGCCTGAAAAAGAAAGAATTAATGCAAGAGCAGCTGGGGAGGTCCAGACTGGACACCAGGAGAAAGGAATTTCTCTCCCAGGGCAGGGCTGTGGTACAACACATCCCATGGGAGTCTGGAGCAGCCCAAGGCTCTGTGTGCCCAGGCAAAAGCAGGCAGGACGCAGAGCTGTCAGCAAAGGAAGGGGCCAGCGAGGTGGGGCAGCCAGAGGATGACGACAGCCTGCAGGGACAGAGGCACAGGGCATGGACACCGTAGGACAGCCTGGGCTGGAGAGGGCACAGGGATGGGCAGCAGCTGAAAGGCCCTGACAGAGCCAACTCCTGCAGCACTTTGGCAATGGCTGCTGGCCCTGGAACTGAGGCCAGGAGGGGACAAGTGACCCTTGCAGCCCTGGGGCCTCATTGCCTCCTTGTCCCTGCTCAGCAGCCTGGCAGGGGGCACCCCATGGTGCTGCCCTTGGCATTGCACATCCCCACATCCCAGTGGCCCGGGAAGAGCCCTGAGCAATGAGGGAGGGACAGGATCTGCCTTGGCAGGAGCTGGGGCTGAGGCCTTGGCCCTTTGCATTCATGAAACATATCCAGGTTTTCTCAGCATTCAAAGACACCTTTTCCTTCTTTGTCCTCACCAGTCCACAGTGCTTGCAGTGTTCTGCTTAACTAGAACCTGGGGACACTTTCCTATGAGTTGTGTCCCTCACTGGGACCCATTAGAAGTTTAAAAAACTTTGGACTTTGAATCTGACTGTGAGTTCTTGAGAAGTTTTTTGAGCACACTCTGAGGGACTGAGTCTGATATAAACAGCACCAAAGCCTCAAGAGGATCATTAAAATCCTTGTGCTGTGTCTATGCTGCTGAGCTGGGCTGGGCTCCTGGCACAGAGGAAGCTCCTGGCAACCAAGAAGAGCTTGAAAAAGACACTTCTGAGGAGCAGCTCCTTTCCCAGCCCAGCAGGGCTGAGGGCACTGCCTGCAGGTACCTGAGAGCAGTGAAGCAGACAGAGGCTTAAAGCAGCTGGGAGGACAATTCTGAGATTATTCATGGAGAAATCTTCACAGCTTTTGACACAGTCAGTCCCTGGCTGCAGGCATCTCCTAAAGCTGACCCCTGACAGGACTGAGATGACTGTAAGGATGGCTCTGCTGCTGTTCCTGGTTTGGGGGAGGATGTGCTCCAGAGCAGGGCTGCCCTGGGCTCCATCAGAGGGACAGGGCTGGACGGCTCCTGCTGCCAGGGGTGGGTGCAGGGGGTGAAGCTGGGGCTGCAGCCAGGGGTGCCCAGGGCTGTCCTGCAGAGCAGCTCCTGCAGCCCTGAGGGCTCTTGGCTAGGCCAGGGCATCTGCCACCTGCCAGGGGCAGCTCTCAGCCTGCCTGGGAGCTCCCCATGGAGGGTGGAGGGGAGCTGTGGGTGCAAGGAGTGACTCCTGCCAGGGCAGGTCCTGCTGCTGTGGAGAGGGTGCTGTGTGGGCCCAGGGCTGCTCACGGCTCCAGCTCATGCCCAGATCATTCCTGAGAGGACTTTTCATGAGCTCATTCAGGGCAGGGGTTTCCTGCTTGAGTCTCTGCTTTCCTGAATCTGTGCTCCCACTTTTCCTTGGCTCAGCTTGGTGGCAATGGAAATTTTGGTGTGCAGGGCAGAGCAGGGGCTGAGGCTCTTAAACCATCCCACTGGGTTTTCCTGGGATCCTCAGCAAGTGCCTCAAGCTCCCCAGCCTCCAGATCCATCCAGCATCACCTTTCCATGGTGCCCAGGCCTGGGGGAGCTGTTCTTTAATCCCTGCAGCCCCGAGCAGCTGCAGGGCAGAGCTGGCCCAGGGGCTGGGCTGGGCTCTGGCAGCACTGGCAGGGAAGGAGCCCGGGGCCACAGGAACAGCTCGGGCTGGGACAGCTCCAGCAGCAGAGGTTGGGCAGGGAGGGAGGGAGGCAGTGCTGAGGGAAGCCCTGCTGCAGGGGAGATGTGGCACCTGCTGGCCCTGCCCTGCAGGGCACACACTGCCCTGAGCAGCACAGCTCTTGTGTCCCCTCGCAGCCAGCACAGCCCTCAGCCCGGGGGCTCGGGGCCCTCAGTCCCCTCCTGGGCCGGCAGAGCAGCTCCAGAGGTGAAGGGCATCTCTCCTGCCATGTGCCCATTCCTGCTGAGCAGGGCCTGAGGGCCACTGTCCTGCAGTGCTGCTGCCTGGGAGGGGCTGTGCAGGGCTGGGCAGGGAAAGGCTTTTCCTCAGAGCCCAGGTCTCTCTCTCTCCTTGCCTTGCCCAGGTGCTCCTGGCATTGCTGACGGGCTCTCTGGGAATGGCAGCTCCAGCTGCAGGCTCAGGCCCAGCCCTTGGGCTCCTCCTGTGCAGGCTGAGCACAGCAATGGGGTGTCCCAACTCCCTCTGCCCTGGGGAGCCCTGGGCAGGGCAGGCTGGAGGCTGGTAATGAGCTGACTCTCCTCCAGCAGTGCCATGGACAGGACCCTGGGTGTGTCCTGGGGATGCCATCCAAGCTGTGAGCTGCCTCCAGGGGACACTGGGGACAGGAGTGTCCTTGGCCAAGAGTGAGGCTGAAACTGAGAAAGGCTGATCCAGTCTGCTCTGCTGTGGCTTCCTCTGCTCTCAGCTGTGTCAGGCTGATTTTCAGGGGAACACAGGGACTGCCCTCGATCTCAGAAAGGGCAGCTGGGGACAGATGGAGCCACAGAGCAGCTCCCCTCAGCCTTCACTGAGTTACAGCCAATGCTCTTGCCTTGCACAGTTCTCTCTGATCTCCCTGGGCACATCAGGAAACCCTCTCCAGCTGACTTTGGCCATCACTGTTCCTTAGTCCTGGCACAGGAGATGCTGCCAAGCGCCTCTGCCTCAGGAGCAGTTTGGGCTGATGAAGTCCAAGCCCTGGCCTGTCCCCTGTCCCTGTTCCCATGACCCCCGTGCTGCAGAGCAGAGCTGACCCCTCGGTGTCCATGGGCAGAGCCCCTGCTCGTCACAGCAACGGGGCCAGATCCCAGCAGAGCTCCAGGCACAGGGCTGAAGGAAGGGCTCTGAGAAAAGGAAAACTGGGTGGCACAGAGCAGCAGGGGCAGGGCTGGGAAAAGGGACTTGGGCATTGCTCAGCAGTGTCTGCCTTGACTTATCACTGTGTCCTCCCTCAACAGGACTCCGTGGCCAGAGTAATGAAATGTCCATCAGCAGCTCCATCAGCCACTTCCTCCTGCTGGCACTGGCAGACACGCAGCAGCTGCAGCTCCTGCACTTCTGCCTCTTCCTGGGCATCTCCCTGGCTGCCCTCCTGGCCAACGGCCTCATCATCAGCGCCGTAGCCTGCAGCCACCTCCTGCACACGCCCATGTTCTTCTTCCTGCTCAACCTGGCCCTCACCGACCTGGGCTCCATCCTCACCACTGTCCCCAAAGCCATGCACAATTCCCTCTGGGACACCAGGATCATCTCCTACACAGGATGTGCTGCTCAGCTCTTTTTCTTTCTGTTTTTCATGTCAGCAGAATTTTCCCTCCTGACCATCATGTGCTATGACCGCTATGTGTCCATCTGCAAACCCCTACACTACGGGACCCTCCTGGGCAGCAGAGCTTGTGCCCACATGGCAGCAACTGCCTGGGCCAGTGTCTTTTTCAATGCTCTCATGCACACAGCCAATACATTTTCCCTGCCCCTGTGCCATGGCAATGCCCTGGGCCAGTTCTTCTGTGAAATCCCACACATCCTCAAGCTATCCTGCTCACATTCAAACCTCAGGGAACTGGGGCTACTTGCTCATAGTGCCTCTTTAGGACTCGGTTGTTTTGTGTTCATTGTTTTCTCCTATGTGCAGATTTTCAGGGTTGTGCTGAGCATCCCCTCTGAGCAGGGACGGCACAAAGCCTTTTCCACCTGCCTCCCTCACCTGGCCGTGGTCTCTCTGTTCATCAGCACTATCATGTTTGCTCATCTGAAGCTGCCCTCCATCTCCTCCCCATCCCTGGATCTGACCCTGTCAGTTCTGTACTCGGTGGTGCCGCCAGCCCTGAACCCCATCACCTACAGCCTGAGGAACCAGGAGCTCAAGGCTGCAGTGGGGATACTGATGACTGGATGGCATCAGGAACATTAAACTGCTGGTCAATTTCTGAAAATCTCTTTTAATAAAACTCCTCTTTGATACTTCTTGTTTGCTTAATTTTGGAGTTTCTTTTTTTTCAATTTACTTTTTCATATTGTACAAAAAGAAGTGTTGTTGTTTGTGCCATTTCTCATTTTGTTTCTCTCCACCTCCCCTCTGGCCATCGACTGTGTCAATGAGGGGCTGCACTCTTGGTGGCTTTAAAGAAACTCAAGGATCTCTCAGCCAAGTTTTCTGCAAAGATCCCCCTTTTGTTCCCTTCTCTGGAGCTGCAGCAGCAATGTCTGTGTGCAGAGCTGGGGCAGATCAGTGCTGGCACAGCAGCTGTGCCCAGGAGCAGCAGCACTTGGTGTTGCCAGTGCTGCTCCCGTGCCCCTGCCCCGCTGCCCTCCTGGCCCTGGTGTTGCTGTAGGGCCTGAGTGCTCTCGGGGCCGGGCACAGTGCTGGGGGTGGCAGTGCCGGGGCTGCAGCAGGGACAGGCCATGGGCACTGCTGGGGCAGCGCTGACGCCTCAGGGCAGGGCCTGGGGGCTCCAGGCTCCTTGCCCAGGCTCTCTCCAGAACACACCCAGGCCAATGCTCAGCAGAGAAAAGCCCCGTGAGCAGCCCCAGGGTGGCCGTGGGCAGGCTGGGGGCAAACAGCATGGCTGGGGCTCTGCAAGGTGCCTGGGGGAGACGGGAAGGAGCAGCAGAGCAGGGGCTGATCCATCCCCACTGCGCTGGACACCCCAGGGCAGCGTCCCAGAGCATCCTCATGCAGCTGCCAACAACATCCCCCCTCTGCAGCCCTGGCCTCTCCCCCAGCTCACACAGGTGCCGCGTCCTTGCAGGCACAGACACGGCAGCACTGGCTCAGGTGCCCCTGTTTGCACTGCCCAGAGCAGGCGTCAGCACCCCCATGGTGTTGGTGTGGGGACATGAACCTGAGTGAACACAAATGCCATCATCAGCCCCTGGGGCCAGGAAGGGCTGGGGGACAGCAGGGAAACCACTCAGGTTTGTGGTGTTCTCTGAAGTCATCCAGAAAGTTTGTTCCCATGAGCTGCGACTTTCCTGTGCCACTGCAGACGTTGTTGCTTGGAGGCAGGGCTGCCTGGCAGCCACCCCCAAAACTACCGAGAATTTCCTTTGCTTCACTTCGGCTTTCTTTACTCTTCCTGCTACAAATTTCTTCCTATTGCCCACCCCTGTTCCCTGCCCTGCAAACAGCCCATCCCTGGTTGCCCTATCCTCTTTGGCCCCACTCCCCATTTCATTTCCTGCATTCCTGGCACCATGGGATTGTCTTTTGGGGAGCAGGATCATCCTCCAAGTGCTTCAGGAATTGTCTGCAGCCTCCTGCACTGCCTCATGCTGCTCCCTTGCCAGAGGCATCACAGACCAGTAGGGCACATCTGGGCTGCTGTGTCTGGCTGTGGGGCTCCCTGTTGTGGGCAAGGAGGAGGAGCTGCAGAGGCTCTGCAGGACTGACAGGATGGGCTTTGGGGCTGTGAGGAGAAGCTGAGGGACCTGGGCTGCTGGACCTTCTGGAGAGGAGGCCCAGGGCTCATCCTGCAAAAGCTGCAAGGGTGGTTTCATAGAATCACAGACTCATCCAGGTTGGAAAAGACCTTGGACATCATCAAGTCCAACCTTGGACTCCTCCTCACAGGACTTGTGTTCCAGACCCCTCACCAGCCTTGTTGCCTTTCTCTGGACAAGCTCCAGCCCCTCCATGTCCTTCCATAGTTGGGGGGTCCAGTACTGGACACAGCATTTGAGGTGCTGCCCAAGTGTGCCGAGCACAGGAGAAGAATCACTGCCCTGCTCCTCCTCGCCACACTGTTACCGTTCCATAGGAGTGCCAGGGGTTGGATGAGGGAAGTGGTGGGGAGGGGGTGAGGACAAACTCTGATTGATTGTCAGCCATGAAGGGTCTTGATTTTCATATTTAATTAGTTTGCATTTAATGTGTAGAGGGTCAATATCAATCAGACATTGCTGATCTCAAAATATAAATACATACTAACTGAAAATGTTTCATGCTAATTGTAATCATATCAATTTTTAAAATATATATATTTTAGAAAATATTTGTCATAAAGTAGTAAAGGGAAAAGTAGATGTGATTAGTGTTACAAAGCAGATAGGCCCCTTGGCAGATGCTACATGAGAAAAATAAGATACAGGATGCAGTTTGAGATAAGCAAGAGTTTCAAAGCTGGATTGGCCAAAGCTGGGACTACTCCAAGGTCGGGAGATGGGCCCTTTGCAGGTGCTATGGAATACAGGATGTCTTAAGATAGAACTGGCCTTGAGATGGACAAAGTTGGGACTATTCCAATGTAGGGAGTTTGGTGGTGGTTTTATCCATGAAATAATTACTTTTTGGAACAAAGTGCTTAGTTATGTATAACACAAAACTTAAAGCGCATGTGCAGCCAGTAAGGTTATTCAGAGGACGCGAGGAAGATGAGGACCCTTCATCTGAAGAAAACCACCAAAAAGACAAGAAGACCCCCTAACAACAAGTGGAGCATGTGCTATGTACTATAGTGACATAGAATATACAAATTGAAAATAGAAAGAGATTTACAAGAAATATTAATTAATATGTATTAACATACAGTATATAAGTTTATGTTGGATTACTTTGTTTTGTACGTGAGGTAGGGTGAGAAACTCCCCCCTCTGCACCTCGGTCGTTTTTGCTTATGCTTTATCCGAACATTACTTATCTTTAATTAATCACTGCCAAATTTTTGTATATGCTTGATTATAAAAAGCTACTTAAATAAAATTGCATTGCTGCTAAATTCAACTTTGTTGCTTATTAAATTAGACATATAGAGCTTCATTTATAACAATTTGGTGCTGAAACCCGGGAACTCCAGCCTGGGGAAGGACGGCTAGTCTCGGGAAGCAGCTCCCCACCAGCTCTTTTAAGGTGGTCCCGAGCTTAGACCAGGCTCCCTTGGAGAAGGAGTTCCAATTACGATAATGAGTAAGAAAAAGAAGCCAGCAATAGGAGGCACACATAAAGGCTGCCATTGGAGTGCCAGCTAAAGGTAAAGGTGCCTGTAAAATGTCTTGTGCACAAGAACCATGTGGGAAAATGGACTGTGTAAGTACCACAGGGTTGGGCAGGGGCATGGCTGTACGTTTGTGTGTGTGCAGAATATCTAAAATGGGGACTGGTAGCCCAGACCCCTGAAGCAAGTGTGAACCTCCCAGTACCACATTTTCAGCTCTCTGCGAGGAGACCAGCCAGGAAAGAACGGAAGTGAAAAGAGAGAATGAGTGAGGTTCCCTGGGAGGGACTGGCAGGGAGGGTCCCAGCCCGAGAACCCAGGGGAAGGTCCTCAAGGAGAATGGAGCGATCTGATCGCTGGGTGAGGTGAATAAGGAGAGGAGCAATTGAGTCAAGTTCAATTTTCTTTGAGAAGAAAATAGTTGGTGACTTTAGTAGTAGACTAAGAGGGACTGCAAGGGGAAGTGATTAGAAGGATATACTCAGGGAAGACAGATGGGGAGAAAGATTGGAATTAGGCATGAGGCAAACAGTTGGTAAAAGACAAGATAGTGCAACAGAGTAATAATTGAGAGGACTGAGCCACGAAGTGAGTGAGGGAGACCAAAATTCTCTTGGTACCAGGGATTTCTTAGTTTGTTGCTGCCAAAAATGAGTCTGAGGAAAAGTAATTCCTTAGACCCAGGAGCTGTGAATTATGAAAGAAATTCACAAGAGCCTTGTATACTTGGGGGTTCTCAGAAGGGGAGCATCCCTCATGACAGTCCACTGGGGATGACATTACAATACTGGGATGCATGGGATTCACGAAGAGGAAAAAGTAAGCAGAAAATGATTAATTATTGTATGTTTGAATGGACAAAGGAAATTACCTGGAAAGACAGCTTATATTGGCCAAAGTTTGGACCCTTTGAAGATTGGATTTGCTAGGCTTTGAATTTGTATGTGAATTCAAAAGAACCTTTTAATCTGGAAGAAAGCAAATATGCTGCTCTGTGGCTTCCCAGGGGAAAGGGTGAATTTGTCACTCGAAGGCAGGGAAGCGAGGGTATTCCATCCTATCCTTTACAAACTAGAGGGCAAGCAGCCAAACAAGACAGACACGAGCCCTAGGATCTGTTAGATCACCTCCCACCCCCTTATAGGCAACCTAATCAGCCCGTTCAACCCCAAGCCCCCAAGGGTCCTCCTGTAAATGCAAACACACCCCCTATTCAGGAGGGGCCAGTAGCACACAGAACTAGAGGTGGGGGACAGGAAGAAGTGATGATGGGGATGGGGAAGCAAAAACGGAAGATGGACTATACCCGCTTAGAAAAGTTCCAATGGCAAACCCAGAACAGAGACCTATTGGTGATGTGAATGTTCCCCTGAACACAGGGGATGTTAGGGAGTATAAGAAGGAGATGGGCAGGTGGCTAGAGGATCCTCTTGGAGTGGCAGAGAGATTAGATCAGTTCTTGGGGCCAAATATATACACCTGAGTGGAACTGCAGTCTATCTTAGGAATCTTGTTTACCATGGAAGAAAGAGACATGATTAGACATTCAGGAATGAGGGTTTGGGACAGTGAATTTCAGGGGCCAGACCAGGGGAATCAGAAATGGCCTATGCAAGATCCAGGGTGGAATAATCAGAATGAAAGACACAGGCAGACCCCGATACTGCAGCAGGACGGGTCCTTTTGAAAACACAATTTGTAGTTTAGTCCTGGGGGCACATCAGGAAGAGGCTGGAAAAAGTAGAAAATTGGCAGGATAGGGGCCTTTAGGAATTGTTAAGAGAAGCACAGGAAGTGTATGTGAGAAGAGATGAGGAGAGGGAAAAGACAAAACACAGATTTTAATGGCAGCAGTCAAGGAAACACAGACAACCATGAATACAGAGAAGCGCTCAGGAAAGAACAAACAACAGAAAAAGGCAGGTCCCACCTCTGGGGATATGAGATCCACATGTTTTTCCTGTCACCAGAAAGGACACTTACAAACTTCTTGTCCTACCTCCAGGGGTACAGGACCCACTTGTTTTTATTGCCACAAAAATGGGACATCTATAAAAATTCTGTAGAAAGAGGCATCAAGATGAGAAAATGTTTCAAAAAGACTTAGGGGGGTCAGGGGCTCTATTTAATGAGGACTGAACACCTAGAACGGCCCTTGATAAAACTGAAAATAGGTCCTCAAAAGGAAGAAATCACATTTTTTGGTGGAC
>JANEHK010002218.1:0-10108 GCA_025960845.1 Tachycineta bicolor
GTTTGAATTGTTGAAAGGGGACACTGATTTAAAGTCACCTCATGAATTAACCCCTGAGGCACGAAAAGTGCTGGAGGAGGTTCAGCAAACTGTTTCGGCTTGCCAAGTGTACCGCATTGAACCTTCCATTGATGTCACTGTGTTCATTACCACTCCTGATTTACATCCTACAGGTATCATCAGCCAGTGGAATGATGATTGGACTGATCCTCTGCACGTCTTGGAATGGGTCTTCCTGCCTCATCAGCCGCATAAGACGGCGACGGCGCTGTTTGAATTGATTGTGTGCTTGATAATCAAGTGCCGGCAACGCTGTTTGCAATTGATGGGTGCAGATCCCTCAAAGATCATACTCCCGGTTCAGAGGGAGGAATTTGATTGGAGCTATGCAAACAATGTTTCGCTGCAAAGTGCTCTCAAGGGTTTTTCAGGGCAGATTACTTATCATCTGCCTAGCCACAAGCTATTGCAAGTGGCCAAAAATACTCAATTTTCTCTACGACCCAAAAATAGCCAAGAGCCAGTGCAAGGTCCCACTGTCTTCACTGACGGTTCGGGCAAAACAGGAAAAGCCATTGTTACCTGGCAGGATGGATCTGAGTGGCAGATTTTGGAAGGCCTTGAGGATGGGTCAGCCCAACTGGTTGAACTAAAGGCTGCCGTCATGGCATTTGAGAAATTTTCCCAGGAACCTTTCAATTTGATCATGGACTCCGCCTATGTTGCCGACATCGCACAGTGATTGGGTTGTTCAGTTTTGAAGGAGGTCAGTAACCCTGCCTTGTTTAATTTACTGAAGGCCCTGTGGTGTGCAATTCAGGCCAGAGTTCATCCATATTATGTTCTGCATGTACTGAGTCACACTAACTTGCCAGGATTTGTAGCGGAAGGTAACACAAGGGCTGACAAGTTGGCTAACCCAGCGTGAGTAGCCCCTCAGCCTGACGTGCTCGCACAGGCCAAGGCATCACATGGGTTTTTCCACCAAAATGCGCATACGCTGCAGAAGCAGTTCCAACTGATGGGCACTGAGGCTCGTGAAATTGTCGAGTCGTGTGACGATTGTCATGCCCTTGGTGCACCATTGCCAGCAGGGGTTAACCCCAGAGGCCTTAAATCCTTGGAGCTTTGGCAGACCGATGTTACCCAGGTCGCCGAGTTTGGCCGGCTCAAGTATGTGCATGTCATGGTGGACACGTTCTCCTCTGCGATGTGGGCTTCTGCTCACACAGGAGAGAAAGCCTGAGATGTCATTGCCCACTGGAGGCAGGCCTTTGCTGTGAAGACCGACAATGGTCCTGCTTATGCCTCACAGCAGGTACGGCAGTTCCTACAGTCATGGGGTGTGTCACATAACTTTGGCATCCCTCATTCTCCGACGGGACAGGCGATTGTAGAACGCAATCATGGTACACTCAAGCGTGTTCTTCAAAAACAAAAACGGGGAATGCAGGTGAAACCCCGCACAGTCGGTTGGCAAAGGCTTTGTACACCATCAATCACCTTACGGTGCCGCAGAACTCAAATAATCCTGTCATTTTTAACCATCATCTCTCATTGCAGGCTTCGGACAGTGCACATCAGCCTCGAGCGAAGGTACGGGTCCTAAATTTAGTCACCAAGCAATGGCAAGGACCCTATGACCTAATCGCTATGGGGCGTGGGTATGCATGTGTGTCTACAGACAATGGGACATGTTGGCTACCTTCAAAGTGCGTCCATCCTGAGCTGCGACCACAGAGGCAGAATTCAGCTGACAGGCAAGGTGGAAGCCGTGATCAACTTGAAAGTCACCAAGTGGATGAATCCTCGAGTGATCACTCTGATGATTCCTCCACAGACAATGATTGAATTTGTATATATTCCCTTTGTAAATTTTTTCATTTTTCTTTTTCTGTTTTTTCTTTTTTTAAAGTTAAAAGGGTGAGATGTTACCCTGGTTTTTCTGAGTTTTTAAAGCCTTTTGAATTTCATAAATGGAGTCCGATCTTTTTAGTTATAGTAGTATATTAAAGCAGTTTTCTACCTTTTTCCCACAGATGTAACATAAACAAATCCTTTGTTTTTCATTCTCTGTCCTTTGTTTGCATATTTCTAACCTGAAAGCAATTGTAACTGACAATTGGTCTGGCCACTGAGGCTGAGGGGTGAAAACCCCAAAAAGCCAATCTTCTGCTAGACCCACAAATGTATAAAAAGTAAGAAATAAACAAAGGGGCTCTCTCCGCCTATCTCAACTTTGAGCTGGATCGGAAGGACCTCTGCACTGTGAAAATCCCTTGTCTGCGTGTGACTGCTTTGTGTGTCTCGGTGACAAGAACTGGCCTTGAGATGGACAAAGCTGGGACTATTCAAAGCCGGGAGTTTGGGTGGTGGTTTGATCCATGAAATAATTACTTTTTGGAATAAAATGCTTAGCTACATCAAACACAAAACTTAGAGTGCACGCGCAGCCAGTAAGGTTATTCATAGGACGAGAGGAAGATGATGAGCCTTCATCTGAAGAAGACCACCAAAAAGCCAAGAAGACCCCCTAACAACAAGTGGAGCATGAGCTATGTAGTATAGTGATGTAGATTTTAAGAATTGAAAATAGGAGGAGATTTACGGAAATATTATTGAATATGTATTAGCATACAGTATATAATTTTAAGTTGGATTACTTTGTTTTCTACGCGAGGTAGGGTGAGAAAGCCCCCTCCATACCCTGGTCAATTTTGCTTATGCTTTATCTGAACCTTAATTATCTTTAATTAATCACTGCCGATTTTTTTGTATATGCTTGATTAAAAAATGCTACTTAAATAAAATTGCATTGCTGCTAAATTCAACTTTGTTGCTTATTAAATTAGACATAGAGAGCTTCATTTATAACAATTTGGTGCTGAAACCTGGGAACTCCAGCCTGGGGAAGGAGCTAGTCTCAGGAAGGAGCTCCCCACCAGCTCTTTATAGGTGGTCCTGAGCTTAGACCAGGCTCCGTTGGAGAAGGAGTTCCAATTACCATAATGCATAAGCAAAGGAAGCCAGCAATAGGAGACACGCATGAAAGTTCCTGTTGGAGTGCCAGCTAAAGGTAAAGGTGCCTGTAAAACATCTTGTGCACGAGAACCGTGTGGGAAAATGGACTGTGTAAGTACCATGGGGTTGGGCAGGGGGGCAGCTGTATGTTTGTGTGTGTGCAGAATATCTAAAATTGGGGCTGGTAGCCCAGACCCCTGAAGCGAGTGTGAAACTCCCAGTACCGTGTTTTCGGCTCTCTGTGAGGAGAACAGCTGAGAAAGGAGGGAAGTGAAAAGAGAAAATGAGTGAGGTTCCCTGGGAGGGACTAGCAGGGAGGGTCCCAGCCCGAGAACCCAGGGGAAGCTTCATCCTTGAGGAGAAGGGAGCGATCTGATCGCTGGGCAAGATGAATAAGGAGGGGAGCAATTGAGTCAAGTTCAATTTTCTTTCAGAAGAAAATAGTTGGTAACTTTAGTACAAGACTAAGAGGGATTGCAAGGGGAAGTGGCCAGAAGAATATAGTCAGGGAAGACAGATCGGGAGAAAGATTGAATTAGTCATGAGGCAAACAGTTGGCAAAAGACAAGATAGTGCAACAGTATAATAATTGAGAGGACTGAACGACAAAGTGTGTGAGGGAGACCAAGATTCTCCTGGTACCGGCAGTTTCTTGATTTGTTGCCACCAAAAATGGGTCCAAACAAGAGTAAGTCCTTAGACCCAGGAACTGTGAATTATGAAGGAAATTCACAAGAGCCTGGTATACCTGGGAACGGTGAGGGGGGTTCTCAGAAGGGGAGCATCCCTCAGGACAGTCCACTGGGGATGATGTTACAATACTGGGATGCATGGCAATCCCAAAGAAGAAGAAGTAAGCAGAAATTTATTAATTATTGTATCTCTGAATGGACAAAGGAAATGATGCGGAAAGACTAGTTATATTGGCCAACTTCCGGATCATTTGAAGATTGGATTTGCCAGTCTTTTAATTGTATGTGAATTCAAACGAACCTTTTGGTCAGGATGAAAGCAAATATGCTGCTCTGTGGCTTCCCAGGGGAAAGGGTGAATTTGTCACTCGAACGCAAGGAAGTGAGGGTTTTCTCTTCTATCCTTTACAAACAAGAGGGCAAGCAGCCAAAAAAGACAGACGCAAGCCCTAGGATCCATTAGATCACCTCCCACTCCCTTATAGGCAACCTAATCAGCCCGTTCAACCCCAAGCCCCCGAGGGTCCTCCTGTAAATGCAAACGCACCTCCTATTCAGGAGAAGCCAGTAGCACATAGAACTAGAGGGGAGGGGATGGGGAGAAGTGATGATGGGGATGGGGAAGCAAAAATGGAAGATGGACTATAACCGCTTAGAAAAGTTCCAATGGCAAACCGAGAACAGAGATCTACTGGTGACGTGAGTGTTCCCCTGAACACTGGGGATGTTAGGGAGTTTAAGGAGGAGATGGGCAGGCTGCTAGAGGATCCTACTGGAGTGGCAGAGAGATTAGATCAGTTCTTGGGGCCGAATATATACACCTGGGTGGAACTGCAGTCTATCTTAGGAATCTTGTTCACCGTGGAAGAAAGAGAAATGATTAGACGTTCAGGAATGAGAGTTTGGGATAGAGAATGTCAGGGGCCAGAGCAGGGGGATCAGAAATGGCCTATGAAAGATCCAGGTTGGAATAATCAGAATGAAAGACACAGGCAGAATATGAGTGATCCAAGGAATCCAGGAAGCAGTGCCCAAGGGGCAGAATATAGGGGAAGCTCGAAGTGAGCACCAAGGGAAGGATGAAACCCTGGCAGATTGGTTAGAAAGACTAAGAAAAGCCTTGCAGTTATATTCAGGTGTAGACCCCAATACTGCAGTAGGACAGGTCCTTTTGAAAACACAGTTTATAGCTAAGGCCTGGGGGTATATCTGGAAGAAGCTGGAAAAAGTAGAAAATTGGCAGGATAGGGGGCTTCAGGAATTTTTAAGAGAAGCACAGAAAGTGTATGTGAGAAGAGATGAGGAGAGGCAAAAGACAAAACCAAAGATTTTAATGGCAGCAGTCAAGGAAACACAGACAACCATGAATACAGAGAAGCGCTCAGGAAAGAACAAACAACAGAAAAAGGCAGGTCCCACCTCTGGGGATACGAGACCCACGTGTTTTTCCTGTCACCAGAAAGGACACTTACAAACTTCTTGTCCTACGTCCAGGGGTACAGGACCTACTTGTTTTTATTGCCACAAAAAGGGACATCTCCAAAAATTCTGTAGAAAGAGGCAGCAAGATGAGAAAATATTTCAAGACGACTGGGGGGTCAGGAGCTCTATTTAATGAGGACTGAACACGTAGAAGAGCCCTTGATAAAACTGAAAATAGGTCCTCACAAGGAAGAAATCACATTTTTGGTGGACACAGAAGCTACTAGGTCGACAGTAAGAAAAATACCACAAGGATATGAAATAAGTTGTGAACGTGTCCCTGTAATTGGGGTTAATGGAGAAATTTTTCAGGTTCCTGTAATTAAAAATGCGCAGAATGAATCGGATAAAAATTTTGGACTGAATGATTTGGTATTAATACCAGAGGCTGATAATAATTTATTAGGAAGGGCCTTTATAATAGCCTTGGGGATTAAAATAACACCCTGTGAAGGAAAACTGAAAATCTATTCTTTAACCAAAGAAGGTAATTTCGAATTTAGCGACATTGTGTGGTATACTGGTGAAGTAGGAAAATTAAACATTCAGCCCATTAGCATTGAAATACAGAACCCAGAAATCCCCATTCGAGTAAAACGATATCTGATATCACTGGAAGGTCGGGAGGGATTGAAACCGGGAGTTGAGAATTCAGTACATCAGGGGGTGTTGGAGTCCTGTGTGTCACCACATAATACCCCCATCCTGCCAGTAAAGAAGCCTGATGGTAGCTACCGACTAGTGCAGGATCTCAGAGCGGTAAATCAAAGGACCATTACCCGCTTTCCAGGAGTAGCTAAGCCAGATACCTCCTAATTACATTTGGCACAGTGTAGTGGATTTAAAGGATGCCTTTTGAACTTGCCCTCTGGATGAGGGCAGTAGGGATTGCCTTTGAGTAGGAGGACCTGGATACAGGTAGGAGAGAACAATTAAGGTGAATGGTGCTACTGCAAGGTTTTACAGAGGCACCAAATCTTTTTGGGAGGGTGTTAGAAAATCTTTGGAAGTCCTTTGAGTTACCCAAAGGAATTAAGCTGCTACAGTATGTAGATGATTTGTTAGTAGCCAGAGAAACTGAAGAGGAATCTAGAAAGGGTACTATTAAGCTTATAAATTTTCTGGAAGAAAATGGTCTAAAGATATCAAAGTCAAAATTGCAGTTTGTAGAGTCAGAAGTGTGCTGTTTAGGACATAGGATTAGTAAGCAAAGAAAAAGCTAAACCCTGAAAGGGTTTCAGGAATATTGAACATGGGACCCCCATAGTCTAAAAGAGAAATAGAGCAGTTTTTGAGTCTTTTGGGTTATTGTAGGCAGTAGATACAAGGGTTTAGTAGAAAAGTAAAATTTCTATATGAGAAATTAACAACCAATTGTTTGAAATGGAGTGAAATGGATCAGAAAAAAAATGAGCAAGTTAAAGAAGCCCTACTGCAAGCTCCTGTACTGAGTCTTCCCAACTTAGACAAGCCTTTTCTATTATTTGTTAATACAGTTGATCAAATGGCTCATGAAGTACTTACACAAGGTTGGGCAGGAAGCCGAAAGCCAGTGGGATATTATTCCTAATGATTGGATCCAGTTAGTAAGTTGGCCAACATGCCTGCAAGCTCTGGTAGTCACTAATGCGTTAGTAGAAGAAGCCCGAAAAGTAACCTTTGGGGCACCACTGCAAGTGTACATCCCACATAATATAAGGGATATCCTTGCTAAAGAGGCCAACACATGTTTAACTGACAGCAGAATATTAAAATATGAGGCTATCTTGATAGCCTCCCCTGAATTAGAGCTGAGAGTGACAAATATACAAAGCCCCACTCAATTCCTTTATGGGGACCCAGGGGAAGAACTAATACATGATTGCACAGAGGTCATAGATTTACAAACAAAAATATGCCCAGATTTGAGAGAACAAGAATTGAAAACAGGAGAAAAATTATATATAGTTGGATCATCCTGAGTGGTAGATGGAAGAAGAAAATCTGGATATACCATAATTCATGGAGAAAAACTGGAAGTAAAAGAATCTGGTCCCCTTAGCCCGTCCTGGTCAGCACAAACCTGTGAACTCTATGCATTATTCTGTGCATTGCTGTTATTAAAGGAACAAGAAGGGACCATATAAACCAACTCAAAATATGCCTTTGGTGTAGAGCACACATTTAGAAAAATTTGGAAAGAAAGGGGACTTATAAACACGCAAAGTAAAGGATTAGTGCACCAAGGATTGATAATTCAAATTGTTAAAGCTTTGAAGAGTCCAAAAATGATAGCAGTGGTTCATGTGAAAGGCCACCAGAGAGGGAGAAACATTAAAACAAGAAGAAACAGTTTGGCTGATGATGAAGCTAAGAAAGCTGCCCTATGGGAAAACAGCAATGTAATTATGACTTTTCAGGAAGCAGGAACACAAAATCAGACACCATACTTTTCTTTAGCAGAAGTAGAAGCCATGAAAAACCTAAGAGCAACTCTGAAAGAGGGACAATGTATTCTCCGTGACAAAACCACAGTTGAAACAGCAGAAAAAGGATAGACTCATGCTTCAAGGGTAAAAGGACCTATACCAAATAAAGACTGGAAAATTATTTTGACACCAGGAGACCTGAAATTAAAATTTAAAAAGACTTAAATTTGATTAGACCATTCTATTGAAGTCCAAAATACAGTTTTAAGTAAAACTGTAATTAATCCCCCACATGGTGGAAGAGAGCATTTGGTGCCCAGAGGCTATAGCTCATATGGAAAATCGTTTTTGGCTGTGGATTTCACATAATGCTGCAATACATTTGGTGTGCCACCCACATATTGAAAGAATAACCCAGCCCCAGGATATTCAAGATATCCTTAGTACAGAAAGGTCAGAAGCTGCCATCCCACAGAGAGAAGTTTCCATGTTTCAGCAAGGTTGCTGCAAACACGGTCATCAGTGTGAGCGGTGTAAAGCCATGACAATGAAGTGGCTGAGACAAAGACATTGGCACAGAACAACTGTACCTTGGGACCAAAGAGATGTAGCTTTGATGATTAATTGTATATGATGTTTTAGTAGAGTAGAGCGAGACTTTAGAATGCAAAATTGGGTTTTAGCACAGATCAACATTGATGCTTATTTACAACAATTTATAATAAAAGATCATGTACAAAGAGCATTTATTTATTTAGTGTATCACACAGAAGGATTAGTGGCTTTGAGAATACTGCAAGAAGAAAAGATAATAGCAGTAAAATGTGGATATAGTAAGACACCCAGAAACAATAGAAAAAAATTAATTAATTGTGTTGCTTAACTTGTCCAAACTAATGAACTCCTTTGATAATTAACCATTACAGTTCAGTGTTTTGTAATTGCAATTAACTTTAATTATTTAGAAAAATTAGGCATTCTAGATTGGCTGTTGAGAACAACTCCATTGAGTTTGGAGGCAGAACAATGCCGATGGGAAGGGATTTGATGTTTCCCTGACCAATGGGAACGGCCTGAACGGATTGAAAATCATTTAAGATGCCCTCAGGGACTAACACTAACAGATTTCTTTGAGGAACTACAATTCCAGAACAAGAGACTGGAAACACCTGTTACTAAAAGAGTCCAAGAACAAGTAACACACTGGGAGTGTACTAAGCATGGCTTAGAGTGTCGCCCATGGGTTTGTGTAATTTGTGCGCTTTGCCTTAATTCATGGTGGAGTGTAACAAGAGCAGAAGAAAGAGAGAGACAATTGATTTGTTTCACTTTCTTAGATTGCATGTGTGAAGAGTTAACTTTAAAAAGCTTTTCCAGGATTTTTTTTGGAACACTTTTGCGATATGAAGATGGAACCTTATATGCAGCGGTTCAATAAATAGAAAATTTAGACCAATGAGTTTTTACTATATTAGCTTTTGAGCAGGTGAGAGAGGAAACAATTCATTGTATTATAGAGCACTGTATCATAATTAACAATTGCTGTGGAGAAGGAATTTGTGTGCCACGCTATAGACACATTTCTTACGTGAATTGGCATTGCGAATGTGCCTATTGGTGGTGATGATAACTTAATAATAATCCCCAACATCGGAGCAAAATCGACCAACAAACAGGTTGTTAACTGATGTAGTGAAAAAGCAAATCTTATTGTGGTTGGTACATCTCTGGAGCTTTGGTGGTTTAGTCTAAAAGAATAAGTAGCTGAGTAACCCTGAGAGAGGGAGAGGGAGAGGGCAGTGCTGTGAGAACTGTGAGTAATCTGTGCCATCCTTGAAACAAATACGAGGCCAAGGGTACCAGTGAGACCAAATGCACCAGTGACTAGATCCCAGGATATAAACTTTCCTCCCAAGAATACCAACATCTTGGCCGTTGACTGCAACCCAAAGGGCCTTGAGGATGGTAAAAAGTCAGAAATCCTGAGGATTATTTTCACTGTGTTTGTCGTGATGCCATTGGCAACTGGCCAAAACTGTGGAGCCACTCTGGACAGAGTCCATGAGAGAAGGGAATGAGCAATGCAGGAACAAACAATAATAAAACAAGCAGCACAAGAGTGGGCAATGAGAGAACAATCAATGCAAAAACAAAGTCCCAATAATGTTGATCCCTGTAATAAATGCCATCACTCCATGGTGGTCAAGGACAAGATGGAATTTGTGTTTGTGGCACATCCACATGTTAGTGCTGCCTGCTACGATCACAGCAATTTTATAGATATTTGTGTTAAAAAGAAAAAAACGGATTGGGTAGGGAAAAAATTATTATTTAATCAACCAGCTCCTTATCCTTATAGGGATCAAATCTGCCCTCAGTATGAATTTTTTTTGTTGTTGTTTTGAGAAAGATGAGAATGGATATGATCCAAGTATAGGTATAGGAGGTACAGCACTAAGGAAAAAAAAAAAAAAAAAAAAAAAAAAAAAAAAAAAAAAAAAAAAA
>JANEHK010002219.1:0-10107 GCA_025960845.1 Tachycineta bicolor
ACCCAAAAACTCACTCAAGAATGGGTTCCCCTTCCCTTCATCATCCCGAACCTGCGGCTGTCTCATTCCAGACTTCACCACACCCTCCCAATCCCCACCAAAACTCCTCTCACACCTTCTGGACATTAAGACCCCCTTCCCAAGCCCTATTTCCCCTATCCCCTAACCCTAACCCTAACCCTAACCCTCCCAATCCCCATCCCACCCATCCTGCCCCACCCAATGCTCACCTTACCCCTCCTGATCCGCGTCCCACTTCGCCCACTTTACCTCCTTCAAACCCCATTCCACACTGAGGGACTGAGGAATTAAATAATTTTTGGGTAGGATTGAGTAGTTTGCAGTGACAATGAGTGTTTTTGAGGTGACATTTCAAACCATCTTGTCTCTTTGAGGGTTAAGAAATGGAGACAACCAGACCAAATACCCTCAAATCCTCCCAAGTAACACTCAGAGACTCAGATTATTTAGAAACACAAGTAAAAAGTGAAGATTGAGATGGCTTTGATGAATTTGTTGATTTTCAGCCCAATTTTACTGGTTTTAAAGGGAGGAAGATGAATCAAAAGAATATTAGGGACTGCCAAACTAAAGGACCACCAGCCCAGTGTCTTCCCAATGTGGGTGCCCTGTTGGGGGATGGAGTTGGAGCAGTGCAGGAAGCTCTTTCCACAGTTGGGGCACTCACAGGGCTTCCCTTACTGGTGCCTCCGTTGGTGTATGCTCAGGTGAGACCTCTGGGTGAAGCTCTTCCCACACTGGGGACACTCGTAGGGCCTCTCCCCAGTGTGGATGCGCTGGTGGGCGATGAGGTTGGAGTTTTGCTTGAAGCCCTTTCTACAGTCGGGGCAGCGGAAGGGCCTCTTCTCTCTGTGAATCCGCTCGTGCACGAGGAGTTTGGAGCTGGTCTGAAACCTCTTCGCACACTCGGGACACTTGTAGGGCCTCTCGCCAGTGTGCATCATTTGGTGGATGATCAGTTGGGACCTCTGGTTGAAGCCCTTTCCACATTCCCCACACTTGTATGGCCTTTCCTCAGCGTGGATGTACTGGTGGCAGATCAAGTTGGAGCGCTGGCTGAAGCTCTTCCCACACTGCTCACACTTGTAGGGCCATTCCCTGGTGTGGGTCCTCTTGTGGCGGATCAGGTGGGATTGCTGGCTGAAGCTCATCCCACATTGCCCACACTCATAGGGCCTCTCCCCAGTGTGGATGCGCTGGTGGGTGATGAGGGTGGAGTTGTGCTTGAAGCCCTTCCTGCAGTCGGGGCAGCGGAAGGGCCTCTCTTCTGTGTGAATCTGCTGGTGCTGGAGGAGATCTGAGCTGCTCTGAAAACTCTTTCCACACTTAGGACACTTGTAGGGTTTGTCCCCAGTGTGGATGATCTGGTGCTGGACAGTGGTGTTGCTCTGGCTGAAGCTCTGTCCACCTTCCTGCCACAGGCTGGGTCTTTCCTCCTCAGAGCACCCTGGAATGGGTTTGGAGTCCTTCCTCCTGCAGGATCTCCATTGCTTTTTCTCCTGATTTGATTCCTGTGCCGTGGAGCCACTCAAAACGGCCTCTTCCACGAGGTTCTGCCTCGGGGATTTGTCCTCCCTGGTCTCCTCAGCTCCTTGTCTGGGGGAGGAAGGACAAGGACAGGATGGGATTTGCCCCCATGCCAGAGGGAAGGGCAAAGAGATTTCCCCCAAAGCATCCTCAGCAGGACGGTGTTGGCAGCGGGGTTGTCCTGCAGCCGGGGGCCATGCTGGGCTGGGAGATGGAGCAGGAGAGAGGGGGAAAGGCACACTGACTTTCTCCTCACCTGCCTGGCTGTCCTGGTGCATCTTCCTCTTCCTCACAGCCTCTTCCTCCATCCAGCCAAGGTTAGGGAATGCGAAATCCTTGTTTGGGCAAAAACAAGGGATGAGTATGATGAGTTTGAATGTCCCTCTGCTCAAGTCCATCTCTACAAGTCACCAGACATCTAAAGTCCCTAATAGCCTATCAAACATCAAGAGCAGCCCTGAAAATTTCTTTGTGGAGTTCCCTGTCTCGGGTCTCCCTGCCCTCCCCAGGCTGCTGAGAATCCCAGGAATCTGAAAAGCTTCCCCCTTTTCCATTTTCTATTTAGGATTGCTGGGAGTTTTAGGGTCCGTTCTCCCCTTATTCTCTGCTTTTGGGTGCAGGGGCTCCAAGGAGTCCCCCCTGCCTCTCTCCAAGCTATTGGGGTTCCTGCAAATTGCAGCTCTCCCCCCTCTCTGGGGCCCTGGGGACACAGGGCTCAGCTCCTCCAGGCTGGCTCTGCCAGCAGCCGCCACTGGGACCCGCCTATGTCCCCCCAAGGGGCATTTTCCACAAAGCTTTGGAGTTCTTCATTCTCAAAACATCCCCACCCCAAAAAAACCCAGCCCATGGACCCCTCAGGTTATCTGAGCTAAACTCCCCCTGTCTTGGGCTGGTAAGGAAGGGGTCTGCTATGGAAGGCAGGAGCCTCCCTTGAAACGGAAAATCCAAACCCCCTCTCTTTGAATTACAATATTGAAATTAATGGGCTTTCAAGCAAAGATGTGGCAATAGGAATATCAGTTCTTCAGTAGGAAAATTAAACTAAAAGTGCAGTAGCAAAAAAAACCACCACCAACAAAGCCCAAAAAATAAGACTCAGAATCCAACCTGACACCCGGTGAGTTAGGGTGCTGCTGCAGTCCAATCAAATCGTGGCTGCAGTCCTCCTGGAGTGACAAATGTGTTTTTCTTGAAGCAATGATCTTGTAGAAGGCTGTAGTTTTCTTCTGAAAG
This sequence comes from Tachycineta bicolor, assembly GCA_025960845.1. Taxonomy (NCBI): domain Eukaryota; kingdom Metazoa; phylum Chordata; class Aves; order Passeriformes; family Hirundinidae; genus Tachycineta; species Tachycineta bicolor. The sequence continues at coordinate 2,782 of JANEHK010002219.1, forward strand.
TCCAGTGGTGATGTAGATGAGTCTGGTCTTCCTCGGGGGATCCAGCAGAAACCAGGCTGCTTCTGGTATTTAAATCTCAGATTATATCCAGATGGGAATGCTTGGCTCCTCCCTCTGGGTGGAGCATCTCACAGTGGGATGATGAAATTTTATCAGTCATACAGTGCGACTCAATGGCCCATTAAGAGAAGATATCTTCCTGGAGGGAGGATGGGTCATGGAAGAGATAAAGAACACTGCCCAATCTGGTTTTAACAGCTGGGCCATTAAGAGAAGATCCCCCTCACAGATATGAGGAATGACTGGGTCATGGAAGAGCTAAACAACCTGCCAACCTGGTTTTAACAGATGGTAATAGAATATACTTTTTTGCTTACATCTTGCATTGCAAGACAGGGCTTGATGCTCCTTGCCCAGGCTCTCTCCAGAACACACCCAGGCCAGTGCTCAGCAGAGAAAAGACCCGTGAGCAGCCCCAGGGTGGCCGTGGGCAGGCTGGGGGCAAACAGCATGGCTGGGGCTTTGCAAGGTCCCTGGGGGAGATGGGAAGAAGCAGCAGAGCAGGGGCTGATCCATCCCCACTGCGCTGGACATCCCAGGGCAGCGTCCCAGTGTGTCCTCATGCACCTGCCAACAACATCCCCCCTCTGCAGCCCTGGCCTCTCCCCCAGCTCACACAGGTGCCGCATCCTTGCAGGCACAGACACGGCAGCACTGGCTCAGGAGCCCCTATTTGTACTGCCCAGAGCAGGTGTGAGCACCCCCATGGTGTTGATGTGGGGAGATGAACCTGAGTGAGCACAAATGCCATCAGCCCCTGGGGCCAGGAAGGGCTAGGGGCCAGCAGGGAAACCCCTCAGGTTTGTGGTGGCCTCTGAAGTCATCCAGAAAGTTTGTTCCCATGAGCTGTGAGTTTCCTGTGCCACTGCAAATGTTGTTGCACAGAGCCAGGGCCCCCTGGCAGCAACCCCCAAACTGCCCTGAGCCTTTCCTTTGCTTCACCTTGGCTTTCTTTACTCTTTCTGGTACAAATTTCTTCCTATTGCCCACCCCTGTTCCCTTCTCTGCAAACAGCCCATCCCTGGTTGCCCTTTCCTCTCTGGCCCCAATCCCCATTTCAGTTCCCGAGTTCCCAGCCCCATGGGAACATCCCTTGGGGAGCAGGATCATCCTCCAAGTGCTTCAGGAATTGTCTGCAGGCTCCTGCAGTGCCTCGTGCTGTTCCCTTGCCACAGGCACCACAGGCCAGGGGGGCACATCTGGGCTGCTGTGTCTGGCTGTGGGGCTCCCTGTTCTGGGCGAGGAGGAGGAGCTGCAGAGGCTCTGCAGGACTGACAGGATGGGCTTTAAGGCTGCGAGGAAAAGCTGAGGCACCTGGGCTGCTGGACCTTCTGAAGAGGAGGCCCAAGGCTCATCCTGCAACTGCTGCAAGAGTGGTTTCAGAGAATCACAGAATCAGCAAGGTTGGAAAGACCTTGGTCATCATCAAGTCCAACCTGTGCCCCCTGACACTGCCTTGTCTTCCCTGAGCCTCCTCTTCTCCAGGATAAACAATCCCAGCTCCCTCAGACGCTCCTCACAGGACTTTTACTCCTGACCCCTCACCAGCCTTGTTCTTCTCTGGACACGCTCCAGCTCCTCCATGTCCTTCCGAAATTGGGGCACCCAGAACTGGACACTGCACTCAAGGTACTGCCCAAGCATTGATGAGCACAGGGGAAGAATCACTGCCCTGCCCCTGCTGGCCACACTGTTCCTGATCCAGGCCAGGAGCCATTGGCCTTCTTGGCCACCTGGGCACACTGCTGGCTCATGTCCAGCCTGCTGTCTGTCAGTCCCCACAGGTCCCTTTCTGCCTGGCCACTGTCCAGCCACTCTGTCCCCAGCCTGTCAGTTGTTTAACCGGGTGAAAAGGAGTCTCAAGGGAGACAAGGTGGTGTCAGAACACAGGATTGACTTGATGATGCCCAAGGTCTTTTCCAACCTGGCTGATTCTGTCATTCTCTGAAACCACCCTTGTAGCAGTTGCCGGATGAGCCCTGGGCTTCCTCTTCAGAAGGTCCAGCAGCCAAGGTCCCTCAGCTTCTCCTCACAGCCTCAAAGCCCATCCTGTCAGTCCTGCAGAGCCTCTCCAGTGCAGGGGAAACACTGGGTAACTGAATAGCAGAATCAATATCATTTTAGCAGAAGCAGTTTATTGTTCACATTAAACTCCAGTTATAGATTCTAGCATTACCGTCCACACACCTATAGGTGTCTCTCAATTGGCTGAGCCACTTGTTCACAGGGCAGGCACACATCCTTCAGGACACCTAATTGGTCAAGCGTCCACCATCATGTTGTGTGTCCTCTAAGTTTTGTAAACCGTTTCTCAGGCTCTTGGTTCTTATTTGTAGTCCTGTTGTTATCTCAGTAGCTTTGAGGAATTCCTGAGGTTTCCTGGGCACGGAGCCTCAAGCCCTGTCTTGCAAAGCATGATTTAACCAAAAAAAAGTATTCTATTACCATCTGTGAACACCAGCTGGGGCAGGTTGTTTATCTCTTCCATGACCCATCCCTCATATCACTGAAGGGGATCTTGTCTTAATGGCCTAGCTGTTAAAACCAGATGGGGCAATGTTCTTGTTCTCTTCCATGACCCATCCTCCCTCCATGGAGATATCTTCTGTTAATGGGCCATTGAGTCTCACTGCATGACTGATAAAATTACATGATCCCATTGTGAGATGCTCCACCCAGAGGGAGGAGCCAAGCATTCCTACCTGCATATAATCTGAGATTTAAACACCAGGATCAGCCTGTTTCCACTGGATTCCCAGAGGAAGACCAGACTCATCTATACCACCACTGGACCTTCAGAGGAAAACTACAGCCTTCTACAAGATCATTGCTTCAAGAAAAACACATTTGTCACTCCAGGAGGACTGCAGCCACGATTTGATTGGACTGCAAGCAGCACCCTAACTACCCAGGTGCCAGGTTGTATTCTGTCTCTCAGTGGTTTTTTTTTTTTTTGTTTTTTTTTTGTTTTGTTTTTTTTTTTTTTTTTTTTTTTTTACTACTGCATTTTTAGTTTAGTTTTTGTACTAAAGAACTGTTACTCCTATTCCCATATCTTTGCCTGAGAGACCATTAGTTTCAAAATTGTAATTCAGGGGGATGGGGTTTATATTTTCCATTTCAAGGGAGGCTTCCCTAGCAGACACCTATCTCACCAAACCAAGACAGGGAACTCGGCACGGATATTCTGGGAGGGGGGGTGTCCCTGAATTTCTGGGGAGGGATATTTGGAGAATGAAGGGCTCCAAAGATGAGGGGAAAATGCCCGTTTGGGTTACATTGGTGGTCCCAGGGGTGGCTGCTGGAAGAGGCAGCCTTGCGGAGCACAGCCCTGTGTCCTCCAAGACCCCAAGGTGGGGAGCCCAGAGAGGGGGGAGTGTTGTGATTTGTGGGACCCTCAACAGCCTGGAGAGGGGTAGGCAGGGACTCCTTGGACCTCCTGCAAACCAAAGCAGAGAATAAGGGGTAAAGGGACCCTGGGAAACCAAAATCCCCCTGCATCCCTAAGTGGGGATATGGGATAGGGGGGAACCTTTCAGATTCCTGGGAGTCCCAGCAGCCCGGGGAGGGTAAAACTGCATAGATAGGGGACCCCCAACACAAGTATCATCCTCAGCAGCTGGAGGTCAGAGGGGAACCCCTGAAGAAAGATGAGAGACCAGGAATGGGGAATTCCTGGAAGGCATTTTCAGGGCTGAATCTTGGTGTTGGGAGGTTTCTATGGGCACCAGATGGCTGGTGACTTGCAGAAATGGACTTGGGCAGTGGGACCTTCAAACTCAACATGCTCATCCCTTGTTTTTCCCCAGGCCGGGATTTGTCATTTCCAAACCTTGGCCAGATGGAGGTGGAGGCCATGAGGAAGAGGAAGATGCCCCAGGACACGCAAGCAGGTGAGGAGGAAGTCAGTGCCCCTTTCCCCCTCTCTCCTGCTCCATCTCCCAGCCCAGCACGGCCCCCAACTGCAGGACAACCCTGCTGCTGACGCCGTACTGCTGTGGAGCATTGGGGGATCTCCTTCCCCTTCCCTGTCGCACAGAGGCAAATCCCATTCTCCTCTTGTCCTTTCCTCCCCCAGACAAGGAGCTGAGGATGGAGAGCAGGGAGAACAGATTCCTTGTGGAAGAGGCCGTTCTGAGAGGCTCCACAGCACAGAAATCCAATGGGGAGGAAAAGTCCTTGATATCCTACACGACAAGGGGCTCCAAACCCATCTCAGGGTGCACCGAGGAGGAAAGAACCACCCAGTTCCAGGAAGGTGGACAGAACTGCAAGCAGAGCTCGGAGCTGGTGGTCCATGAGCGGATTTACGATGGAGAGACACCCAGTAAGTGCTTGGAGTATGGGAAGAGCTTCAACTGGAGCTCCCATGTGATGCAGCACCAGATGATCCACGCCAGGGAATGGCCCTATGAGTGTCCTGAGTGTGGAAAGAGGTTTCACAGCAGCTCCACTCTCCTCAAGCACCAGGAGATTCACATGGAGGAGAGGCCCTTCCGCTGCCCCGACTGCAGGAAGGGCTTCAAGCGCAACTCCACCCTCATCACCCACTGGCGCATCCACACTGGGGAGAGGCCCTATGAGTGTAGGCAATGTGGGATGAGCTTCAGCCAGAGCTCCCACTTGATCCGCCACCGGCGCATCCACACTGGGGAGAAGCCCTGTGAGTGTCCCCAGTGTGGGAAAAGATTCACTCAGAGCTTTGCCTTGACAAGACACCAACGGAGACACCAGTAAGGGAAGCCCTAAAAGCGCCCTGACCGTGGGAGGAGCTGCTTTTACTGCTCCAACTCCATCCCCATACAAGGACCCACATTGGACAGATCCCTGATGACCCAAAGCTAGAGTGATCTGCATTGGGAAGACACTGGTCTGGTTGTCCCTTTGTTTGGTGTTTGCTAATTCCTGAGGTTCTCTTTTGATTCATCTTCACCCCTTAGACAAAATTGGAGTAAAAATCAAGAAAGTCATGAAAGGCATCAAAAGCCAAAAGTTTTACTAAGGTTTTGAGGGAATCTGGAATTCAGGGAGCTACTTGACTTGGGAGGATTTGGGGCTTTGGGGGGTATTTGGTGTAGTTGTCTCCATTTCCTGGCACTCAAAGAGATGAGATCTGTTACCTCAAATCCACTCAATGCTTCTGAAAACTACTCAGTCCTACTCTAAAATTATCCACTTCCACAGCCCCTCAGGGAATGATGGGGTTGGAAGGGGATTGGGTGAAGTGGGATGTGAATCAAGAGGGGTTAGGTGGGCATTGGGTGGAGCAGGATGGGTGGGATGGGGTTTGGAAGCATGAAATGGTAGAAATAGGGCTTGGGCAGGGGATCTTGATGTCCAGCAGGGGTGGGATGTATTGGGGTTGAGGCCTTGAGGTAGAGTCTGGAATGAGACATCATGTGTTTGGGTATCATCAGGGAAGGAGGAGCTCATTATTGGGTGAGGTTTTGGATATTCCATGTTTCTGAAGAGATTTTGGGGTATCCTACATTTTTGAGGCGGGTTTGGGCCGCTCCCCAGCTCTTGGGTGGTTTCCTGAGAGCTGCTCCATGGAGCCCCATTGTCAGGGGTGGTTGCCTTGGGCACGAGCTCAGAGCTTGTTGGGGGTTAAGTTTTCCTGTGGAATTTTTCCCCCCGCATAAGTTGCTAGGAGACTAAATACTGATAGATAAAGGGCACTCAACCCAGACAAAGGAAGTTGATCACTTAGATTTAGGGGAGGAAAAAGGTTCCCAGGAGCAGAGGGTGGGGGATTGTTTTTTGTTTCTCTGGGCTCTTGGTTTTTCCTGGGAGGAGGACGGTCGGGTGACTGGTGCCTGCGCGGATTCCACGGTTAACAGAAATGTTCGGTCCTAATAATTCTATCATCTGTTGGGGCGCCCAGGAATTCAGAGTTTTTTTGCTGCCCTGCTGGATTTTGGGTCATCCCGGGTCCAGCCCCTGCGGGTTCTCAGGCACTGCCCACTTTGCCTGCCAGGACACCCGCTGCCTGCCGAGAACAATCCACCGCTTCCAGCTTCCAGCCATCAGCGCTGGAGTTTCCACCGTTTGCCCCTCGGGGTTCTTAGTTCTGCTTACTATTATTATAATTCCTGTTGTTGTTTGTCTGTCCTGTTATATTTACTAGTAAAGGACTGTTATTACTTTCCCCATACCTCTGACAGGAAAGTTTTTTTTAGTCTTCCAAATTATAATAACAGAGAGGGAAGGATTTGAATTCTCCATTCCTAGAGAGGCCTGCCTCTCCTTAGCAGACACCTGTCTTCAAATCAAGACAGAATTTGGTGCCCAGCGTGGGGCATGAGGGCATTGAGAGAAAAAGGAATAACAGTTCTTAAGTGCCTACATTGTTGTGTACTGGATATCGTGGTCTGGCTTACCCTTCTTCGGGTGCCATGTGGTGGTGGCCGTATTTCTCCCATTAGTGGGCTGTTATCTAAACATGGGCCCAGTAACTAAGGCTACAGTGGCTGTCATGCAGTTTGTTATATGGGTTAAGAAGGTGGGGAATTCGTGGATTTTTAATTTCCTCTGGAAGGCAGGCACATGGATTCAGGGCTATCATACACTAACTGTGTGTTTCTGGGGTTACTTTAACAACGATACCTACTGTGAAGAAATGACACCGTGGGAAATTTTTTCCCAACCCTTCACCCAGCTCTTTGGGCCTACCCCACCAGTCTTTGAAGGGTTCAAATCTCTGGATGTTAATAACAGCATACAGTGGCTGGTGTTGCTGGTATGCCTGTTCTGTTTAGCATTTAGAGATAAGGGGATACTGACCTGGATAACCACCCTGATACCTCCCCCAGAGAATAAGGATACTGCCCCACAGCCTGAGCCCGTCCCATAGCCTGACACTGCCCCACAGCCTGACCCTGCCCCACAGCCTGCCTCAGGAATAAACCACCCCGATTGGGTCAAGGAGATCCGTGAGATGGGCCAGATGCTGAGGGTGTACCTTTCTCCTGTAGTAGCCTCATTAACCCCAGCTGCTGGGAAACCCGAGCCCTGCCCCGACAAAGGAGAGTCTGATGGTGCAGCAGCGGAACCTACAGATGTCACAACCATCCAGGTTCCAGCTGAACCACAGGGGCAGCTACAGCCAGCAGCAGTGGCCCCTGTGGAAACAAAGAAGTATAAGGTGAAATCAGAGCACCCAGGCAACAAGGATAAGAAAGGAGGGCCCTCACAACCCGCAGAGGAATCAGAGGTTGAGATCATCACTGAGTCCTTGACATATGAAAGTCTCCGTAATCTGCAAAA
>JANEHK010002220.1:0-10105 GCA_025960845.1 Tachycineta bicolor
CGGGGCGGGAACGCGCTGGCCCCGCGACCGCCCCGCTCCCGGCCGGGCCCGAGCCCGAGCCCGAACCCGAACCCGAGCCCGCCGCGCGTCCCTGGTAGAACATTCCAACGGCCCAGCGCGGGGGCCGGATGCAGGAACGGATGGAGGCGGGACGCGGCTCGTTACAAAACCGATGCTCAAAAGTTGAAGCGAGTGGTATTTATTCTCTTTTGGGGGGGAAGTCCAAGCTCAAGATTCACTACGTAGAAAATGTGCTTGAAAGTCAGCTCTTTCGTGGTCTCTGGGTCAAACTGCTGCTAACTGATAATAGCTTTACATTCTGAGAGAGAAAAAGAAGGTTATTTCTGGCTTCCCCTGCAAAGGACACACTTTGTTAGGTATTATTTTTAGACAGCCATTGCAGCCATATTCGAGAACTGGAGGGTTCTTCTGCAATACATTTCTGCAAGGCAGCTGCACCCACATCCTTAAAAAACAGTGTTTAGATGGCCCAGCCTAACTCAAACACTTGCCTGTGCCGATCATCCAGAGTCCTGAATATAGTAAAAAGTAAGTGATTGAGAGTAGGTGTGATTCTCTTTACCCATCAGTATTGTGCATCCACTCAGCTAAATTGCTGCAAAACAACTCACCAATTCATTTTTATGTTTTCCCCAGCAGACAGATGGTTTCTTTGCCTCAAAAGCCAGTTGGTCCTACAATAACTGTATGACTAGAGAGTCAGAAATAGATACACCTGTTATTACTTGTAGAAAGCTAATTAGGGTCCAGAGAGTTTAAGCAACTAGGCTATGGAAATCTTGTAGAATAGGAAAAGTATTTTTTCCTCATCGGGGACCATTTAGCACATTGATCTCTGAACAAAACAAAAGCTATTAAAGCAGCTAACACTTGTGCAGTCCACTCAGTGTAGGTGAGCTCAGAAAGACAAAATACCTTTGACTTCCAATATAAGAAAGTCTGTACAAAATATGGAGGCCATTTGTGTACTTGCCTATGAGGAACTACTCTCCAGTTAAATTGTTTTAGTGATCCTGAGAGAGCAACATAGTACATCAATGTACATTAGTGTGCAGAGTATAAAAATTAATAGAAATCATGTCAAAAACCTAATAATATTATGATACAGAAATATGTTGGTTTATCTTTTAGGTGATAATTCATATGCATATCTGCTATGCAGCTGTACAAATACTTCTTAAGTGGAGACAAGTTTTCCACAGAAACTTCGATGGTGTCCACATTCTAATGTCTCTAACACACAGCAAGTCTGGTTTTTTTCCAGGTTTTTTTTTTTTTTTTGTCAGGTGGACTATAGCATTCCATAGTCTCTGGACATCCCTTTGATAATGTGGTATTCCTTATTGGTATTTGCACCATTTGACCACTTTCCTGTAATTTAAACTCATGTTTCTAGATTCTCTCAATTGGTCTCAGAAAGAAGGTGATATGTGGAGTTTTTGCTCTGGATCACTCAGGCTAGGACACAAGAACTCATGTCATTCCTTCCATGGTATTTCAGAGCAACGGCATAAAGACCAGGACACACTCAACAAAGAGCTCTATATGAGGAGTCTTAGACTTTGAAACAATTTCTCATTGACCTTATGACAGGCTACCAGAGCAGGATATTCAACCTCTCCATTTTAAGTATATTAGCCCATTAGTATTTCAAAATAGAACAGTATGTAATATTGTCAGGGGCATCTGTGCAGTCCTCAGCACATGTCCCTATAACCTCAAAGATCTGTTACCTTTGTCTTTTCCACCTCACAAGTGAGATGTGGTTACTCAAAACAATACAATTTTACTAGCATACAGTTCAATTTCAAGACAAAAATAAGAAGCCCTCAGATCCATAGTTTGATGGCAACAGACCCCTCACTACCTTTTTTCACACCAGTTCAACATGTGCAAAGGGCTTCAGTTCCAGTCCTTCAGAATCCTTACCCCCTACCTGGCAGCATCAAAATGTTAACCAAGTTGCCAATGCTGACTCACTCTGCATGGAAAACTTGACAGAAGGAGGATCTTCTGCCTACCAGCTTTCACCTCCACTAGCTATCAAGTTCTCAACAGAATCACCGCAAGAAAGATCACGTAAAGAAACAAAATCACTATTTATCTGTCTCGGCATCCTCCTCTATTTCCTGGTAGAATCAAACTTCATGGGATATATTTTTATGTTTCTAAAGTTTATCACCTTTGTTTTGCAGATTAATAAAAGTCATCTCAAGACTCACTGCAGCACTAAATACTGGCGGGGGTACTGACCTATACTTTGGATGCAACTTTGTATCCCTCTCCTGGCCTGGACAGCGGGCCGGGGAAGGGACAAGAAAGAATTGGAACCCACTCCACACCTACCTTAGAACCTGCAAGAATCTGAATTTCCAGAAAGGTTTTGAACTGGCACAACATACACGTGTGGGTCTTCTTCCTATCATGATGACAAATCTGCCCAACCTTGAATGAGGTACTTCTGTATGATGCCTCAAGGTAATGTATCACCAGTGGCTTTCAAGTCTGGCTTCTCCATTGTACAATTTACACCTTCACACTCATCTGAGATACAACATTACCATGGTCCTCTCATCCTACATGGGAATGCTTTTAGATCTCACATTACTTCATCAGTCATGGTATGTGGCACTGGTAGAATACTCGAGGGCATGACTGCAAGTTCACAAAAGAAAGGTTGTTCCCAAACCTTACAGAAGCCAGAACAGCATTCACTATGGAAAAGATGCTGTAACCCTATCAATAGACATATTACAGCAGTGTGCTTACAAAATTTCAGCTGTTTATTTTCAGTTCATGATGTGGTGGTGAAGGATCACTGCATCTTTTGGGTGATCTTCGCAAATATTTGTATTTACAGAAAAATGCATGTCACTGATCCATCTCCTACTGATCACTGATACCTTGTCAGAAATACTGGTATCTCATACTAGACTGAGTGGGATGTATGGTCCAAAGTCCTAGATGACCATCCCAGAATGAAGATCAAATTTTTGGCTTCAAATATATAAGAGAAGTGTTGGTCCATTTTACTCCTATTTTCTTACTAAATATATTCCTTGTTCTCTAGCTAGGAAGAATTATCTGGATTTTCCTTTTTACTCATCTGATCTGGAAGTTTTCTCTGTACTAGGACAAAAGAGGGAGTAAAAATGAAAAAAATATTGGTGTACATAACGTTCACCAAGCGCTATGGAGTCTAGGAATTTTTGTTTCTTACAGCCTCAGTAACTCCTACCTCCTGCATCTCATTCTCACAGCCAAAGTAGTTCTTTGTTTATAAATTGGTAAGACCCTTTAGTCTAACCCTTCAGAACAGTTCATGTCGATCCAAATGAACAGTCTTCATCAAGTTTAAAAACAGACTAGGAGCTGTGTCAGTGCCTTTTATGGTACTGATGAAGATCCAGAAACCTTTTATCAACAGAGCTCCACCAGAAGTCATGCGAGATCAGGATGCTTGCTAAGGAATTTGCTAAGCATTCCTATGGAATGTTATCTATAGATAAGCTTGAAGATCATTTGACAGAGTGGTCTTCAAGTACTAAAGCTGCTATGCAAAGGCCCTCACCCCATTTCCATTTAAGCATTTGTTGGAATTACTGCTTGAGGACACCTACTGCAAGAAGAGGTATGTATCCTGTCACTTGCTGACGGAGAGATACACCAAGCACTTTGCTGAGACAAAATTGACAGGGAAACCTACTGCCTGCTTTACTTATCCACTATCTTGAATCCTTTAACATCATGTACCTTAAGGATTTTGCAGTTTTAAGATGGTCTCTACAATATGTGCTCTTAACTGTTGCATGGTGGAAGGGGAGGCTTGAGCTCACTCCTCTGGACACTGCAAAGATACAAAACCAAACTTCACAATTAGGATATACATGAAAAAAATATGTAAACTATGCTTCAGTAATACTAAACAAAAAAATACCCAAATTATGACATGCTGGAGCATAAGCACAGAGCCTGCCCATGTACTGACCTGTAGGTCTGCCAAACAGCAAAACCATCATCTACTATTTTAGAGACTATTTTATCAAGAACAAACCCGTGGAAAAGAGTTATTGGCACTCTCAATGTATAATGATATTGCTGATTCCAGAAAAGTAGACAGAGACACAATCAAGAGAACAATATTCATCTTTTCTCCTGCCATTGTCTCTTTGGTATTAATTATTCAGTTCCTAGTGTTTACAGTTTGGCACCTTTATTATGTTCTGCATAGTAGCTCCCCCCATAAAGGTCTTTGTGGGAAGCCTGCCACAGCATAACTGCCATCAGAACAACCCTTTCATGAACAAGTCACCAATTATCTGTTTAGCTTCCAGGAGTACCTCCTTGAATGATCAGATGAAAATGATTACTAGCACAAGAGAGCAGCAGTAAAGTAAACCTAGGATTTGGGAATGCCCGTTCAGCATCCTCAGTTATTAGCCATCATTAGTTTAGCTAACAAAAGCAGCTGCACATTTAGAATTGGAGCCTCTGTCAATTCACACAGCATAACTAACTGAGCCGAGTTATGGGCAAAGACAGAACATCAGCCGTAATGGGTAGGAATAAAAAAAAACCGAAACAGTAATTGCTATGCAAAAAGTTCTACAAATATCATACTTGCACAGCAAAGAGTTACAAAACAACGTGTCTAAACAATCTACACTGGCTTTTGACCTCTTTTTTTGCAAGACACATGGAGGAAACCTCAGTAGCAGATATGAGACAGATTTCATAGAAAGTTAATACACAAAAAAAAAAAAACCAAAAAAAAAACAAAAAAAAAAAAAAAAAAAAAAAAAAAAAACCCCCCCCAAAAAAAAAAAAAAAAAAAATTATTTGAACTGAATAGTTTTGCCAAATGCATTCATAGCAAAGGGAGAACAAAGTGTGCTCCATACCTACATCTGGTACACAATGATTTTTGACAAATACAATTTCTTCTAGTTTCTGTGGTTGTTCTCCTGATCAGGTTTGGATTTCAGAAGATACCTGAGTTTCTGATAAATGAAGTAACTTCTTAAGATAGCATTAACCCACGTAAACAATATTATGCAAATACATTGTTATCTTCCTTTCCTACTTCCTGTTCCCTTCCTCCACACTGGAAAGAATTCTTTACACAGCATTCATCCAAGCAAAGACAAGTTGCTCACTGCATTCATAAAGCCTTAATTATACATAAAGTTTATTTTATTTATTGAAACCCTTAAGAGTGATTTCCTTATTCTCAATTCCTCTGGTGTCGGTTTAAAAACTTGCAAATATAATACAAAATTATATATAAGCTCTGAGGGAAGTTCTTTTCCTAGTTAACCCAAACATACTCACAGACCTATATTTCTAAGAAATAATCTCCAATGTTTACAATGACTTAATACTTCAGCCTTAGTGTAATTCAGTTAAAATGCAATTAGCAATGAGACCCAAATCCAGTCTTAATTACTTTAGTATCTCTTCCTCATTCATTCTAGAGGACAAACCTGGTGTGCAGATCATTAAGATGGTTTGCAATAGAGGAAGTTCGACTTACAATCCCTAGTCATTTGTCACAGAAGAAATCCAAAAACAGATGGGCTCATTCAGAATAAAAATCTTGCCTCCTTGTTTATATGGGGAAGGACTACAAAAAGGTGACATCAAAATCTGGGAAGAAAAAATAAAATGAAAAGTAAGTCAGAAGTAAGACAACACATAACATCCACAAAAAACCCTGAACCACCAAGAGCAACTGACATGGCCTGTAGCTTTCTCTGTTCAGAGAAACCCAACTCGTGGGTATCATTTAACAAGTAGTAATGGGCCCTACATGACTTTGTTGTCCCAAACTTGCTACTGCCTCAGCCAAGGCCTGATGCTGTCTAATTAGGAGAACTTACAAACTCATGTATATATCAATCTGTTCTGACAGTGATGGCTTCCTAACATAGACAAAATCTCCACAGGCCAAATAAAAATGCTAGAATAGGAACTGCAGACTGCCCACTCCTGAAAGACACACTCCAGCACCATGCTCACTCTACATAAAGAGCAAGTATGAGTAAATCCTGTCAGCATGCTATTTTATGCTCAACTCCAAGTTCCAAGTCAAAAATCAGTGACATACGCCTCTGATGTGCTACAGAGTGAAGACGATAGAGATGAAATAGTTGTGTTTGTAATAAATGAGGTAATTAATATAAATGCACAAGGGCACCATGGTTTTGGCAGTGAATGCTTGCTCCTAACTACTGTGTGATTGCTCATCCCTTATTTCCTGAGCATCCACCTTGACATCTTGGACCTTGATGAGCAGAGCCAAGTACCCACTGAAATAAATGGATACGTATGCTAAACGTAAGTACTTTCCTACGCTACAAGTTCTTAGAAGTCATAACCCTGTGACAGATACCAAATAGATACTAAATTGGACATCCAAATTTAGTACTTTTGACCTCTATTTTAAGGTTTTGATCATTAAGTTAACATTGCCTAGAGAGGTTCCGGGAGGAGGAGGGATTCTATACAAGGAGGAAAGGAGATAACTTTATTAAGTGTATTACCTCAGTGTGTACAAAAAAATCATAATCCTTTGTGCTTTATATAAGAAATATTATCTCTTGATGTAGTTTTACTCTTCATGACTTCATACAGAAAATGCATCACTGATGCAGAAGTTACTAGAGGTGAAGCCAAAGGTTTGAGTGAAAATAAGCTTACCAGAGCAGGTTTGGAGATAAATATTAATTGCTCAATTTTGCCAAAACAAGGTAACAGCATCAATACTACTAACTATACTGTTATTATCAACGTTTAGTGTTTCCAAACATATACAAATGCAAAAAGACAGAACTATATCAATTTATCACTGCAGTATCAATATCATGTTTACTACCAGGAAAGAAATGGAAGGAAGGAAGCAATAAAACTAGATAAAGACGAACAGCCCAGTAACCGGAGAGACCCTGGGACCACAAACAAAAAACTGTCTGCAGTGCTAAACATCTACATTAGGCTAATAACATAATATTGAAACAGGTGTATTTAAGGCATATTTTAAGTTCAGTCACAGTAAGATGGGGTATAAGAATTTAATTTTGTTTCCAACTAGTCTTAGGCTCTTGCTACCGCCTCCCAAGTTCAAGGAATGTACTGAGAATGACAGAGAGATGGCTGTTCACAGCTATATAAATTATGTTTCTTTCTTCTCTGAACCTTATATTCCAGACAACCGAACAACTTCTTCGGAAGCATGGTCTCCTAGCTTTCTGCTATTCTACAAAATATAATGGGGAGCCAAATACTTGCCGCTTGCTCCACGGACTGGAGTGAGAAATTACTTTTTTATATTCATTTAATATCATATCACTTTTAATTCATGTCAGGTTCAGTTAACCATGAAAATAAAAATGTTTATTCGCGATATCTGAAACAGATAACAAGGTTAAAAATGCATAAATGGAGGAAAAATCAAAGAAAAAAATTACTCTTCTGAAGTTAAATAATGGAAGTTTTGGGTTCTTCCTGTCAGGATGCCTTGCAGGTTTTCCTAATTCTCTGTCTTCCTAAATAACTATATTCTTTCACATTCTTACACCTCAGACTACAGCCTTTATGGAAAACCGTTATCCTAGACTATCATCACACCAGTGCTGCTACATTCACCACAAGCTGGCAGTCTGGAGCCTTCTCTAGGAATTACAGTTACTTACTCTTTTGCCAGTCACCAGATCACCACCTCTGTGTTTTATTCATCCCATTACTTGGTTGTTTGTGAGAAGACGTTCTGGATCCAGCTTTGCTCAGATTTTAAAAACCTGATTTCTTCAGTTTTTGATGTATATTTGTAAAACAAGAGAAATATTAGTTAGTTCAATCAATCTGTGATATACACCTGTAAATTATATACAGAATCACTGATTAGTTCTCAAGCCATCTAAAAAATAATTTAAAGAAATAATTAACTTTAATTAATCTCAACTTCCGTAACCCTCAAGGAAATTTTTAAAATAGGATGTAAGAAAAAATGAAGCGGTACTGAGAGGTGATTACAGAAAGAACAACGTGCAGTGAAAAATGGCAAAATTGATTTCCAGTCTTTTTTAATTTAGTGTAAAATTTTCAACTATGAATTGTAAAACTCTCTAAAATCACAGCTGTTAAAAAAGGCAGTTAACAAAGCCACATACTCTGATATTGAATCCTTCCATATTGTAATAAGCGTAACTATGTCATTCCAACGGTTACAATTTTATAGCTCTCTGAGAGATGCTTTATGAGGCAACATATTTCTATACTAATAATTCCACTTGTTGCTATCATCACTGCTGTAACTTCCTGTGAGCAGGCTGGTAATAGAGACTTTTTAACTAAGCTCTCACACCTCTATTACTGTGTCTAGTTGGCAGATCTAGCCAAGATCAAACTTGCACTTTGTAACAGTGGAAACCAAGCAAGTCCAAGTAATTTCACTTCAAATTACTTTTTGGCCTCAGTTGCTTGACTTCAGTCACCTATAGTAACTAACATATATACATGATATATATAATATTGTCTGTATAGATATATATATATGTGTGCACTGATACAGTTGAATTCTACTAGTAAAAAGAAACTGTAAATTAAAAAGTTATACGGAACAAAGGACTGCCTGCACACAGTATAACAACTATTTTGTTGAGAGTTTGAGTAGTGAATGAATTAAAAAAAAAAACAAAACAAAAAACCCTCAAACTTGATATGAGATTTCTAAAGGAAGTATGGAAGTATTAACCTCAACAGAACATTTTACTGTATGTTAACTGGCAGAAGCCACTTAGAAAAATCACACCAGTACTTAAGTACAAACATACACCTAATACGGCAGATTGTTGAAGAGCTCCACTATTTCAAATTAAAAAACTATCAACTGATCTCTTCATATACTGCCATATATCCAACCAAAACACTCTTTACAAAATCTGTTTAAATTACAGAGGAAAAAAAAATTAACTGATGAAAATAACTCCGTTCAAAAAGCAAGTATTTGCTTAAGCACTGTGTCTCTAAACACTGTCTGAATCTAAAATTTAACTTTGTTTCCAAACCAGCACTGTTTACAGTACTCTTAGAAGTTTTTCTCCTGTTTTCACTCCCAAAGGTAAGCACCGAGTTATGACTACCAACAATTAACACAAAGAAGTGAAATCTATAACTGCCACGGGGAATTTGAAAACAAATGTCACAATCACAGCAGATTATATCTCACTCAGCTCTCTGCAGAAATGGCATACACCAAAAGGACCCAACAAACCACCGTTCTTCACCCTCACCCCACCTGAAAAGCCTGGATCACTCGGCCCGCTGGTAACCTTAACTAAAGTGCTTCAATAGGAGAAGGCAGTCACCAGTCTACAACCGAACACCGGAACTAGAGGAACTTCATCCAGAACACAGCCTTAATATAGCTGGACACTGTTTCCCTGAAGCGGCCCAGTGCATTCCCTTCAGCCCTGGACATCCTTCCCTGGGATAGGCATCAGGTGAGACTCGAGCGCCACGCCAAAGGCCCCTCCCGAGACAGACTGAGTACATCAAAACAGCGCCCAAAACCAAACCCGCTGTGCGTTAGACCACGCATACCCATCAAGGTGGGTTTAACTGCGGATACGAACAATAGAGGCTAAATTCCTGACAAGGCGAGGGCCGCGCTCTGAACAGCGTGTCCGTGCCCGCTCCAGCCGGTCCAGGAAAGCCCCTCCGTCGCCGGCCTATGAGGAATGCGAGGCGCCCGCCCGCGGCCTCCCGGGGAAAGCGCAGTCGGCCGGGCAGAGGCTCCGGAGGTCCCTCCAGGCCTGAAGCACCGCAGGAAACGCCCCGAACCCAGCCCACCGTCCTTAGAAGCAACAGAGCCACCACCCTCAGCCACCCCAGGAACGAAGAGCGGTGCAGCAACCAGCGGTCGCACCCTTGCGGAGAAGGCTGGTATCGGGCCCCGGCCCGCCTGGGGCACCGCCGGGGCGCGGATGCGAAAGGACTCAACGGCCCCTGAGTATCGCGCCCGGGTGCCGCCATTTTGCGGCTGGACGCGCTGACATGTCGCGCGCCGTGCGTGGCGCCGCCCCCC
>JANEHK010002221.1:0-10104 GCA_025960845.1 Tachycineta bicolor
CCCGGCCCGGCCCGGCCGCCCGCTCCCCCAGTTCCTCCGGCGGACTCGAGTCGCCGCGAGTCGCTTTGCCCCTTCCTCTGGCGACGAAGGAGGCGGGGTGGGGAGGCCGGGTGGGTGAAGCGGCCGCGGCACGTCGGTGGCGGCGGAGGTACTACTTTGCGGAACCCGCCGAAGTCGCTCGGCGAGTTTATTTTCCCAGGCCCGGTTATTTCTGTTGTTTTACCGAGGGAGAAAACAAAACAATCGTCCGGAGGGGACGCGAGCGGCGGGATGGGTCCGGGCCGCGGCGGCGGCCGGCCGCCGCTGTCCGCGGCCTGCCGGGGGAAGAGGGGGTCCGCTCCGACCCGCTCGGGCCGTGGCCGCCGCTCTCCGGACCGTGAGTTGGGTGGCTCGGGAGCGAGCGGCCCATCTCCTCCCACGCTCTCGCCCCGTGTCGCCGACGGCCGGAGCCGGGCTTCGCTCTTCCCTGCCCGCCGCCGCCGCCCTCTGAGCCCCGTGCCGCTCCCCTCGGACGCCGCTTCCCTTGCGCGGCCGCCAGAGCCACGCGGGAGGCGTCGGGCGCCGTCCGCCTCCTTGGGCGCTGCCGGGCTGACCGAGCCAGACGAGCGCAGGCCGCGCGCCCGGCGTACGAAATAAATGTTGGTGTTGGTAGCCCATGAAATCGACACCGCGGTTTCCTGCCGGCCCCGGCCACCGGGTCCGAGTTCCGCGGGGTTTAGTTTTGCTAGGAGAAGGGATAGGAGGGATGGCAGCGGGCCGGATGCTCCAGGGGTAGGGAAAGGGTCTGGCACCGCCGCTTTCCACAAATAGACGTGGTGATATAGGTTCGGGCTTACGGCTGCGCTTTGCAGGGACCAAAGGGTTGGGTATTAACTGTCCCCAGCATATCTTTTTTTTACTGTCCGCACCGGGAACAAACAACCCAAAAAAAAAAAAAAAAAAAAAAAAAAAAAAATCGGAAAACAAAGTGAAATACGTCGCCCAGCTTTTTTACTCGGAAAGGAGAAGGAGAAATGTAATGGACGGAGAACGTGCTGATCGCATTCAGACCAAAGCTGTGGCAAACGTCTAGCACCGCATTGAGCTGCTTGACGTTTGTGTTGGAGGAAAAGATGCTCCGTAGGAACAATAAGTGCGGCTCAACCCCAGATAAAACAATTTATGCCAAGGAAATTCAGGTTAGAGTACAATGCAATGAATGTAGCTCTCTGCAGATGTGCGTTTTATATGTGTTTGTGTATGTGTGTCTACGAGGGAGGGAGGAGAAGCGAGTGTGAGAAAGAGAGAGTAAATAACGAGGACAAGTAAAATGGACCAGTAATAAACAATTGCAATTGGGGATGGCATGAACTCTGTGCATTGGATTAACCTCGAATGACCTTACCACAATTGTATTTATTTAACCAATTTCATAACAGGTTGCTACTGACACACGCACACACAAGTTAATGATCAACAACCACTCTTTTTCCCTTTGTTTGTTGTTTGGATTTTATTTATTTATTTATTTTTTTTTAAGAAATCCAGATTGTTGGGGTTTTTAATCATGGCAATTTATAATTATTTCGTTTCTCAACACTGAAGTCAATGTATGGGATTTCTTGAAGAAGAGTGCAATGTGGAGGATATTATATGACTCTACCATGGCAAGGGGTAAGAGGAAAGGTAAGCTTCCTGCATATTATTATGATTATAATGATCATTAACTAATATATGTCATTATGGTGCGCTAGGATCCCATTAGGGCGGCTGGGCCCAGTGCGTTTTCCTACTCGGTCTAGCATGTAATGATTCGGTGTAACCAGATTCTTGAGAAAGGACAGGTTACGTAAACATTTACTGATGTGGAGTAACTATACTATTTGTACTCTGATATGCAGGAAGGAAAGTGTTGATTAACACAGAAGAAAAAAAAGCGAAATTAGCTGATTGCATGCTCATAAGTGCAAGCTGTCATTGAACTGCTTTTAAAATAGACACAGCTGGGTGTTTGTGTTGAAAAATTTCTTGTGTTTTTGCTAATACTGAAATAAGCATGATTTTGTATACCAAACATTTTCAGATCATTAAAATTTGTAATCTGTGCTGGTTTTAAACACAAAGAAAAGAAACGGATTCATTTCGTTGTAAAATTTGCTGATATTATATTAACTCAATCAGGTCTGTTCAAATGGTGTATTGTGCCTTATCAAATCTCTTTGATCCATTTAATACACAAAGTGCCAAACGTGTGTATTGTTTGTTAACATTGAACGTTTTATTCAAATCCCAGCTCTGTAGCGAACTGGAGGAGTTCTTGTTTAATGTAACACTGACATTGCCTGTTGAAATTTTAATGCCTTGAGGTGTTTCTTAGGTCAAAGATGAGTTTACTTTGTGTTGTGATCAGGGATGAGAATGTAGAAGGGAAGAAAAAAAAGTTTTATCTTTTTTTTGCATTTCTGAGCAAAAGGCTAACACCGCAAGAAGCACACTTTAAAAACATTTGATGATCTAGATTTAACATTCAGTCATTTGTACGGCTGTGGAATAAAGCTCAGTGCACAAACTTAGGATTTATATATATAATTTTTTAATGCCATGGATATACAGTTCTACCAAAAAAGGAAATGTTTTGTCCAATATGTAGTACATATCTTTCTAAGTCCATGAAGATTAATTCATTGTTTACAGGAGAGAAAAGGATATATAGGAGAAGCCACGTCAATTATCATTTCTGCTGGACTTTAACTTTCGAGTCTTTTTTTTTTTTTCCCCCCCCCCATCGGCAGAAAATGCACCGTTTATAAAACTAGAGATATTTACTTTGAAAATGAGGGAGGCTTACTCTAACGCCAGTTCCTTCCTGAGCTCTGCCTCAAACACGACTCCACTTCAGTGATACCTTTGTGCATCGAGGCACTGCATGAGCAGCAGGTTTGACCGCCCAACTCTGGCTAAACTCGAATTCTCTTAAGAAAGTCCCTCATGACAGCATTTTCTAATAGGGAAGGTTTTATGGAGTGTTTGGAGCCGAAGCTTGTACACAGAACGGAGGTGCACAGCCCCCAGCCCTGTGAAATGCGGGTGGGTATGCAGAGGGGAGCCGGCTCTCTGCAGAGTGAATGATGCTTCACCTGCACGCTTGTCGATGCTGCGGATCCACCAAAGTGAGCGCCGAGGATGGACTGAGAGTATCCACCTCCGGGGCCAGGATGGGGCTGAATAGCTGAGCTGAAAAGTCCTGGCTGAAGTGCCATTCAACAGCGGTATCCGTGCACCTCTTGGGTATAACTCGTAGGGATAGTGTTACGACCACATACTTTTCTGTCCCCCCCCCCCCCCCCCCCCCCCTTTTTTTTTTTTTTTTTTCCTTTTTTTTTTTTTAATTATTATTTTAATTTTATTTTTAAATTAAAGGCCGAAGGAAGAAAAGACCCTCTCCAATGTACACTTAATGGATGTAGCGTACTTCCCCTGCACCACCCCCCGCCCCAGCTTCAGCCTTCAATCCCCCTTCACACGGGTATAGTGGCTCTGTGCTCTCGGGCTCTTTCAAGGCAGTTAAGCTGCTAAAATGTACTGACAGCTTAAGAAATGAATGAGGTTTTTTTCAGCCATGAAGAAAGGGTATTTAATAACCACGCTTCGATGGCATCATGCTTCCATGAAACGAGTCCGGACACTTTGGTTTAACAATCAGTAATATCACATTCGGTACAGTAAATGCCTCCATATACGCTTATATTATTCTATTCCCCCTTGACTATAAGCTTGCTTTATTTATTCCAGGTTACCTGGGCAATTAAGGTAAGGACTGCTCAGCAGATACTGATACCCTGCTGCTGAGGCATGGCGACTGGGGACGGAGCAGTGCACTAACAAAGAGAAAGAGGTAGTCAAACATTTTGAAGAGGGGTGAATGGGACTGAAGGTGGATGGTTGAATGGAGGCAAAGAGGGAGAGGAAGAAGCATTGAATGGTTCAGTCTTCTCTCCGCATTTGAAGATTTAAGTTTAGGTGTCCGCCTCTAGCCAGCTTCCAGTTAATCCTCGACAGCTTCTAGTGA
Source organism: Tachycineta bicolor (assembly GCA_025960845.1). Classification (NCBI taxonomy): domain Eukaryota; kingdom Metazoa; phylum Chordata; class Aves; order Passeriformes; family Hirundinidae; genus Tachycineta; species Tachycineta bicolor. The sequence goes on from JANEHK010002221.1 coordinate 4,049, forward strand.
TTATAAGTTAGTCTGTTTAGCATGCTATATCCTTCTTCCATGGGTTTTAGTTACAAGTTACACGATTAGGATTGCGAGAACAGTAGTGAACTAAACTTCCCAGTAAGAGGTCTTCACACCAGGGAAGTGTTACTTTGCTGCAGCAGCCCTGCCTCGTCAGTCATTAGGAAGCTGCAGGTTGTCAGAGGCTTCTCTTGCGCGCACACAAGCGCAGACACACACGCACACACACACAAAACCACAGCACTAAAACTAAATTAAGAAGCCAATGATTAAGACAAGCGTCTACGAGGCCTGTCATTTCAGCATCCTTCCATCATAACATTGTGGCACCGAGAAATTTGCTTGAAAACCCTGGAAAAAAAATGTCTATGGGAGAGCCTCATGTTTGAGGCTGTTAATAGCAAATATAGACTGGGAACTGCCTCGGATGCAAGATAGTGTTCCGCAGAGGAAAAGAGCACTGAAGAGACCTCGGTGCTATCCGCGCTCTTCCGAAACTCTGGTAAGTATCTCCCTTCTATTGCAGCAGGTAGGCACAGTGTAACTGAAACTGGACCGGGTTTGAAATCCGCAGCTATGTTCCCTTCGGGGAACTCCCCCTAAAGATATATCTGTAATGAAAGGTCCCTACTGGATGACTAATGGTTATTGGCACTCGGTGCCCCTTTAAGGAGAGCAGCACATATTGAGCCGAAGACCTTGCAAGCACACTTTAAATACAAACCTTTTAAGTTCCCTCCCATGCGTACACATCCCTGTTGTTTTCGGGCTAGTCGTGTTGTGTCTCTCCCCCTTCCCCCCCTTATTTAAGCTCTCTTGTCTTCCCTCCCCCCACTCCATTCAGAACTAATTGCTCAGTTACTTAAATGTTTCAAAAAGAGCTAAATTTCTCCATCCGATGATCTTTTGAGAAGCTGCACTGTACCATAAGGAACCGCCAGTGGGGCATATCTAGAGATCTGTATATCTTAGAGGAGCTTGCGCAACTAAGAGAGAGGTAGCATTAAAACAATGATATTAATAAACTAAGTGCACTGAGTTCTCCTCCTGTTGAACTTTAGGGACTTTCTTGGGCGAGCAGAGGTTGAACGGAGAACGTCGAAATGGGAAACAATGGCTGTGGGGGCCAGAAAGCTTTGCTGATGTCGTAAGCGTAAAACAAGACAGAATAGTGACAGAAAGAGATCCGAGTAAACATTGGAGTATACATTTCCCACGGCGTCTACGCTGAGTGGAGAGGTCTGAATTAAATCACCTTAATTAAAAGCTGAAGATTTTATTTTTATTTATTTATCCCTGTAGCTGTAGAGTGACATCCACATAAAGCCTATCTAGGCAGTGTAGAACATCCACTAGATTTATTGTGTTCAGCTGCCACTGCCAGAATTTTTCAGAACAGAATATTTTTATACTCACTGCCAACTTGAAGACCTACAGGTTTTTAGATCCTAAGTATCACTATTATTTTATATGCCAGTGTGCAGAAAAGAGCCGTTACACCTGCATAGGCAATAGGTAGACCTGTGTAACGAAACCTCTTCTTAATTCAGAAATCAAACAAAAAAGTAAAATATCCTTTAAGAACTATCCACAGAGTTATGCAGACGACGCTAATAAAATGCAAGGGAAAAATGAACAAGTTGAAAACCTCATTCTGTTCTCGAGGTTTAAATATATAATTTAATATTTTGTTTGATTAATGTTAAAACAGTCTAGGCCGGTGCTTTTGTCGGAGTTGTGATATTGAAGCAAAGAATATTAAATAAAATATCGGGGGGGGGGGCGGGGTGAAGAAAGAGATGGTGAGGGGGAAATAAAAATCCAACAAAACAAACCCCAGGTAGTGCTTGGAGAAGACCTCTAGCTGCTCTGTGACTCAAGGAACTGTTGCTGGAATATTTTCATGGTGTCGTTCTAAAGCTCTTTAGCCTCCTATAAACGTAATCTTTGGCAAATGACACATGGATCTGTTTTTGCAGTTTTTCGGTGACTCGAGAGAAAAGATGCCCTTTCCCCCCCTTCACCCGCCCCCCTCCCCCCCGCTCCCCCCCCTTCCCCCGGCAGAAGGACAGATACGGTCTCTTTCTTCCAACGCTGTTCCCACTCCGTCGCTCCGCCAAGGGCCTCCGGGCGCGGGGGGGTGCGCCGGTGCCCGGGGTGCCCATCCGCCCGTCCTACCTGGCCGTGCCGCGCCCGCCGCTGCTCCGTCCCGCCGCGGCCCTGTCCCGGCACCGCGACAGCCCCGCACCCCTCGGCTTGGCGGGGTCTCGGGATCGGCCGGGTCAGCTGCGGATCCGTATTTTAGGGCCTATGAAAGCGCATCGTCCTCCCCTATCCTCCTATCTTCCCCGTCCCGGGGTCCCCTTGTAACCACAGCAAAATGCCCGGTGTAGAAAGAATGCCACAATCGACTGTCCACCCTTCTAGGGGAAGGCATTCGGCAGCCTCGGAATAAGGACAGTGTTGGCTTTCCCCGTGTCGGGGCTCAGCCATGGGGAGCTGCCGGAGCGAGGTTCCGTGTCTCGTTCGCGGCCGGACCCGCGCTTGGCGGGCGGGGGTCGGGGTGATGGGGCTGGCGCTAGCGCCAATGAGGCTGCTCGGGAAGAGGACCCTGCTCGCTCCTTGGGGTCCTGGCACAAGAAGGGCTCGCAGGATCTGCCTCTTTGTGTGGCTTGTTCTGAACACTTTTTGTATCGGGCAGGGTGGTCTCCATGTTTTCTTTCTTTCATTCTTCCTTTCTTAAGCGGAGGGAGGGGGGAGTGATGGCAAGCGGCTTGTTGGATGATTATAACCGCTACCACTTAGAAATAAGTTTCTTGGGGAAGGGCTGATATCGTACCCTTGATATCAGTGGGTGTGTCCATGTATTATTTTAATATGATATGCCTTTTATATAGAGCTTGTTTTCCTCCTCCCTCTCTCCCCGGCCTCCCCCTCCCCCCCGCTTTGTTTCTGGAATTTGTTTCGCTTTTAAAGCACCAGCACAAACAAACAAACACACAAAAATGACTGGCAACAAGTTAAATCCCATTTGTGTCCCTCCCACCGAGCACGGACCATGCCTCGCTAAAGCCTGGGGCTTGTAGTTTTGCCTCGATAATAATTTGACCAAGAAAATGAAGTGGCTGCAGGCAGACTCTCCCGGCACTGACAATGCGAAGAGAGAAAACATAGAAAGATTTCTCCCGGGATGCATCCCCTTGGTGTGTTTTCTCCTCTCCATTTTTTAGATGGAGCACTCGCATAGACGCTCAAACACACCGAGGTTATGTTTCCTTGGAGTTTTTAGAAAACAGTGTTTATTATAATTGAGCTATAAATGCCACCAAGTAATGAAATCATGCCGTAGCTACGGAAACTCCAACAAATAAGTAATTTCCATTTGTCTTCCTGCAGAATATTGCAGAGGATTACACTTTATTTTCACATTCATTTCAAAACACCAATGCAAGGGCAAAGAAAAGTCTCTCAAGTCGTTGTACACGTTGGAATTAATTAAACGATAGTAGTAGTTCTTTTAAAACATTATTTATTTTTTCTGCCTTCCAAGGCGACTTCAAGCTAATTTATGTGGCTATACTACAGAAGGAATCCGCAAAAACAAACGTGGTTCTCACTGAAGCTCGGTATCGTGTCCCCCTAAAGCTTCACTAAAAGTATCTCACAGTGAGCCACCCGCGCATTCCTGCGCCTTCCCTTACACAATAATGGAGAAAACATTCGCGTTTGACTGCACTTAAAAAATATCTTTTTACACAATCGCACAGTTTGCAAACGATAGTTCAGCTTTATCTGTTGTGGTGGGCACGTGTTTTGTCATATGAAATTAACTTGTGAAAGCCTTTGTATCATTTTTTTGATTTGTGTTTGTCGTCAACGCAGATCATACCTCTCCCTGTTGACGGTTGATACAATTGCTAAATTAACGGCACGCGTTCGGCTTTGGAAAACAAAAAACCTCCAGACCTCTGAGAGCTCATTCTCAGAGAAACAACCCAAGGAGCAGTAGAATAACTCACTGTAGTATTTTGTATGTGTTTATGGTGTCTTCATACACTTCTGTATCATTCTGCATTTCTATTGTCTGTTCCTAAAGATACCCAAGTCATGCCCGGCCGTCTCACCTATAATCACATGCCTAAAAGAACATACGGACAGTATATAGTGGTTCTAAATTCTTGGAGGAATGTAATTGGAGTGTATTTGCCCCGTGTCTTTTTTCTTTCGTGGAAAATACTAGCAACCGAACTGCTTGTCTTGATGTCTTTCTATGGTTGAGCCCCAAGAAACTCCTCAAATCATTGCAACAAAGTCATCAATACTCCCTATGCACACTGGAGGTTTTTTCCTCACTGCCTGTTCTGCTTTTCGTTTCCAAGTACAGCGTGTTGAGCCAACGGTCTGGCTTAGGCACTTCTCCGGACTTTCAGATTTTCAATCTAAAGCTTTCAGTATGTTGGGACTGAAATAATAATTTTCCACATTTCAAAAGGGACGAGGCTCTATTTATAAATGTTACAGAAGGTTTCGTTACTTCAGGATCAACAAAACAGGAATAGAACTGCAATTTTCAAGAAAATAGGATTTCAAAATATAGAAATAAAAAAAGTAGTGGAGATGACGTATAATTCAATCAAATTACAGAAAATTGCTTTAAAATTCAGAACAGTAGCGATCCATTATGTCTCTGTTTTATTAGTGACAAGTACAATTACTCTAAAATAAAGAACAGTGGTGAATATATAATTGGCTGTAATCATGTTAGTGTTTGAATAAAAATGACGGGGACATTTAACACTTTGACAACAAAATGTTCAGAAACAACTTATTTATTCAAACAGTTTTTATTTGCATCCACGTGAAGGAGAAACACACTTTTGCTTACCATAAATCCAGGGGTTTTCGCTTTCAATAAAAACATAACTAAAATATATATTAATTATTTTATTATCCAAAGCTTAATAAAGTCTCCTTAGTATGACTACTATTATTGATTACTCAGTACCCAAAGGACGCCATCTACAGGAAGAGGTCTCTAGGCTTAACACCATTCTGATCAATGTTGATTAAAAAAAAAAAAAAAAAAAAAAAAAAAAAAAAAAAAAAAAAATCGGAGTTAATATTCCTCTATAAATCCGGCTCCGATTTTACCCACAACACCGATCACAATATTTGCTTTGTAATTGCTTCTTGTGATTCAGTTCGTTATAATTTGACACGATCTAGGAATATCTTACAGGAAGCCTTTTCTCTGGGATACATTGAAAATAATTCATTGAACTCTCCGTAGCAGCAGTTTTTCTCCTTCAAAAGTGACATTTTTCCCCTTTTTTTTTTTTTTAATTTTTAATTTTTTTAAAAAATTTTATTATTTTTTTTTTCCCCTTTCCCCCCTCAGGACTGACTTGATCGTCTCTGAAAACGCAGAACCCCTCATGAGATCTCTCCTTTCCACCAACCGTGTGGAAGATGCTTGCAGAACAGCCCTGAAAACAAATCAAAGCAAAAGAACTTAATTAAAGGCAGTTAGTGCAACAATTGTGTCATGGAATACCTAACATTTCTTTACCTGTAACGAACTTATTTATTTTTTGGATTCAATAAATGTCAGCTACGCCAAGCATACTCCCATCCGTTCTTACAATACATCCTTTGCCCCATATCTTGGTACTTAAAGGTGCAATCTAGCCGTAGCCCAGCAAGAGCTCGGAAACCTATCGAAGTTTGACCATACAAACACAGATCCGTGGGAATGGCATATGTCCTTCGTGACGCGACTCCAACAGCCCAGTACCAACGACACACTACAGAGAATACGAAGAGAGCAAGAAAGAAACTTTCAGGACTCCTCTGACAGAACTTAAAAAGAAAAATATTTTCGGGTTTCACCCCGAACGAATTTTTCTTTCTTTTTTTTTCTTTTCTTTTTTTCTTTTCATTTTTTATTTACTCCCCGACCGGGACATGTCTCCGAATTTGTTCTCCTGGTGTGTGCGTGCATGCTCACAGCGGGGTGGACCCCACACCGATCCGAGCGGGTCCCTCCTGCCGTG
>JANEHK010002222.1:0-10099 GCA_025960845.1 Tachycineta bicolor
GGGAAGCCTGGCAGATTGACTACATCACCCTTCCCCAAACCCGCCAAAGCAAGCGCTACGTGCTGACCATGGTAGAAGCCACCACTGGATGGTTGGAGACCTACCCTGTGCCCCATGCTACTGCCCGGAACACCATTCTAGGCCTTGAAAAGCAAGTTCTTTGGAGGCATGGTACCCCTGAGAGGATTGAGTCAGACAATGGAACTCATTTCAAGAACAGCCTCATCAACAAATGGGCTAGGGAACATGGCATTGAGTGGGTGTACCATATCCCCTATCATGCACCAGCTTCAGGGAAGGTAGAAAGATACAATGGACTGCTAAAAACTACCCTGAAAGCACTGGGTGGGGGATCATTCAAAAATTGGGAGCAGCATCTAGCAAAGGCCACCTGGTTAGTTAACACCCGAGGTTCCACCAACCGAGCAGGCCCTGCCCAATCTGAGCCCCTACATGCAGTAGATGGAGAGAAAGTCCCAGTAGTACATGTAAGAGGTTTGTTAGGGAAGACAGTTTGGATCAATTCTGCTTCAAGTACGGAGAATCCCATCCGTGGGATTGTCTTTGCTCAGGGACCAGGCTGCACATGGTGGGTAATGCAGAAAGATGGAACCACACGATGTGTACCCCAGGGAGATTTGATTTTTGGGTGAGAACCGGGTGTAGTTATCGCTGTGTGCTGAATGGTACTGCCACTGTATGTAACTGTATATTGCATATTGTTTTTATATAGATATATGTGTGTGTAGAGCTAGAGTATATATTAGTTTTAGTAAATTGACAATATGGGGATAAGGGGTGGAATGTCCTAGGGTAACTTTATGATGCTTGTATCCCCAATCGTCTGTTCTGTTTGTGCTGTATATTGAGTCCTGTGCCTTTAAGACTGGTTCTAAGAGCAAGGAGAAGCGCGGAGTTTGTTTTGAGAAAACTGCCTGACTCCTCCACATTCTTCTGCGGACGGTGTGATCGGCGGAGGCTTGGAGACACTGCAGGACAGAGATCTTTTTGCTTTTAGTTAGTTTCAGCTAGCTAGGGCAGAGAAGTTCCCTGGACTGTTTTTTTCCTTTCCTTTTTCTTGGGACTGTTTAAACCTGCTCTGGACTGAAAACCCAGGGGAGCACCGGGGGCTGCACCTGCGGCCCACTGGGGCCTGGACCTCGGCATTTTCCGGCAGCGCCGGAGGGACTGGGACTGAGGAGAGACTGAGAGAGAGCCGAGCTACACCCACGGCAAGGACTTTCTCAATTTTGCCATCTCACTCCAGAACGAGAGGTTTTATTGTTTCATATTATTCATCCTTTATACTTGTATGCACTTTATTTGTTTAGTAAAATAGTTTTTTCCACTTTTCTCCACAAAGGTTTTTTTTTTTTCCGGACTGGTTGGAGGGAGGGGCCACTTGGGTTTGCCTCCCAGAGGGATCCTATATTTGGGTTTTCCCCCAAATTTGTCTCCAAACCAGGACAAGAAGCAAACCCCAAAGGACCCCTCTGAGATGAGAGGCAGTTACCGTGTCACAGTGATGCGGATGCTCCTCACACTCCTCATGCTCCTCAACATCAAAGCATGGAAGATCGGACAACCACCAGAAAATGTGTGGGTGACACTTGCCAAGACCCTCTGGAAAGACAATTTTTGCCTGTCCATGGGCTCTGTCAGCAGTCCTCTGTTGTTGTGCCTGGCAGGAATGCCATTCAGAATCAACGAGCCATCACCTCTGCTTCCCTTTGCAGGGAACTGGCCTGCCCTGCCACTGCAGAGAAAGAACCAGCCCGAGAAGCCTGGGAACAGTGGGTGAAGCTCATACCCAAAGTTACAACAGATGCTCACAAAGAAAACCCAGTAGCAAACTCCGAGTCCCAAGAGCTTGTTCTGCTTGTCTCAGCAAAAGCTAGTTATTGTTTTAAGTTTTACTTTCAAAATACAACCTCTAGTTACAAAAATCAAAGTAAACCCCCTAAACAAAATTTACAATTTGGTCAACTGGTGCAAATACACAACAAAAATTCCATTCCACACTTCTGGCTTCCTTATTCCCAGGGCACTTCCCAAGGGCGTGTTCCTAATTTGCGGCGACAGGGTGTGGGCAGGGATCCCTTCCTGCATCCAAGGAGGTCCATGCACCTTTGGCCAACTTACAACACTCACACGAAACATTACTCTCTTACAAGAATAGAAACAAAAGGATAAATTTGCCTGTCCAAAAAGATCCTATACCCAATTTGACAAAAATTTTGATGCCACCCTTTTTGATTGGTGTCCTTGGGTGTCTTTATGATGCTTGTATCCCCAATCATCTGTTCTGTTTGTGCTGTATATTGAGTTCTGTGCCTTTAAGACTGGTTCTAAGAGCAAGGAGAAGCACGGAGTTTGTTTTGAGAAACTGCCTGACTCCTCCACATTCTTCTCTGGACGGTGTGTTCAGCAGAGATTTTTTTTGCTTTTAGTTAGTTTCAGCTAGCGAGGGCAGAGAAGTATCCTGGGCTGTTTTTTTTTATTTTTCCTTTTTCTTGGAACTGTTTAAACCTGCTCTGGACTGAAAAAACCCAGGGGATCACTGGGGGCTGCACCTGTGGCCCACTGGGGCCTGCACCTCGGCATTTTCCAGCAGCACCGGAGGGACTGGGACTGAGGAGAGACTGAGAGAGCCAAGCTCCACCCACGGCAAGGACTTTCTCAATTTGCCATCTCACTCCAGAACGAGAGGTTTTGTTGATTCATATTATTAATTCTTTGTACTTGTATGTACTTTATTTGTTTAGTAAAATAGTTTTTTCCACTTTTCTGCAAAGAAGTTTTTTACCGGACCGGTTGGAGGGAGGGACCACTTGGGTTTGCTTCCCAGAGGGATCCTACTCAGGGGTTTTCTCCCAAATTTGTCCCTAAACCAGGACAAAGTGATTGAGACCAAATGGACGGAGATGAAATGAGGCACAATGAAAATGACCAAAACCTGCCAAAAGTACTCCAACTCAAATGCTGCAATCAGGCAAGAAGTGGAAATAAAGGAAGGAAGGAGATAAAATTAAATTGAGGAAATGCAAGCTTAAAGGAAAAAGCAAAAAATGTTTAAAGCATGTGAAAAGCAAAAAGTGAATGGGATGATGAGAAGTGCAGGGAAAGGGATTGAAGCTTGCCCAATTAATCTTCCTTGAAACCTTGAAAACAGGGAACAAAGCCTAACAAACACTCAGGAAAGGAGATACTGTGAGAAACAGTGCGAATGAAAACAACTGAGAATATTTGGACCAGAGTGATTGAGACCAGAGAGACAAAGATGAAATGAAAGTTACTGAAAAGGGCCAACACTTGGCAAATGTACTCCAACTCAAATTCTGCAATTAGTCAAGAAATGGAAATAAATGACGGAGAGGAAAAAATCTAAAAATGAAAACTTAAAACGAAAAAGAGAAAATTTTGGAAGCATGTGAAAAGAAAAAAGTTGATGGTATGAGAAAAAGTGATGGTAAAGGGATGGAATCTATCCACATTAATCTTCATTGACATTGCAAGATGGCATTCACTTTCTCGAAAGTAAAGTGTTCCTTTCAGGAAAGGGAATGAAATCTTGAAAACAGGGAACAAAGTCTAACAAATGCTCAGGAAAGGGGATATGATGAGAAACAATGCAAATGAAAACAACCAAGAAAATTTGGATCCGGAGTGATTGCGACCAAATGGACTCAGATGAAATAAGGGGCACTGAAAAGGACCAACACTTGCCAAGCATACGCCAATTCAAGCTCTGCAATCAGGAAAGAAATGGAAATAAATGAAGGAGAGGAAAATAAATTGAAGAAATGCAAACTTAAAATGAAAATGGGAAAATTTTGAAAGCACATGAAAAGCAAAAAGTGAATGGGATGATAGGAAGTGCAGGGTAAGCAACTGAAGCTTATCCAATTTATCTTCATGAAAATCTTGAAAACAGAGGAAAAAAAAAAAACAAACAAAAAAAAACCCAAATTCTCAGGAAAGGAGATATGGTGTGAAACAACACAAATAAATACAAAAAGGAGAAATTTTGGAACCAGAGTGATTGTGACCAAATGGACTGAGATGCAATGAAGGGCAATGAAAAGGACCAACACTCGCCAAATGAACTCCAAGTCATGTGCTGAAATCCGTCAATAAATGGAAATAAAAGAAGGAGATGAAAAGAAATCCAAGAAATTCAAGTTTAAAATGAAAAAGAGAAAAATTTGAAAGAACATGTACTTACAAAATGAATGTTATGACAAGAAGTGCAGGGAAAGGGACGGAGGCTTACCAATTGAATCCTAATTGAAATCCTAATTGAAATTGCAGTATTTCATTCCTTTCCCGAAAGGAAAGTCGTTCTTCTGGGAAAGGGAGTGAAATATTGAAATCAGGGAACCAATTAGAACAAACACTCAGGAAAGGAGATATGATGAGAAACAGTGCAAATTAAATCAACTGAGATAATTTGGAACTGGAGTGATTGTGGCCAAATGGACTGAGATGAAATGAGGAGCACTGAAAAGAAAAAATACTTGGCAAACATACTCCAATTCAAATGCTGTAATTAAGCAAGAAATGGAAATAAATGAAGGAGAGGAAAAGAAATGGAAGAAATGCAAACTTAAAATGAAAAAAAGGAAAAATTTTGGAAGCATGTGAAAATCACAAAGTGGTTGGTATGACAAGAATTGCAGGGAAAGGGACAGAAGCTTGCCCAATTAATCTTCATTGAAATGGCAAAACTTCATTCCCTTCGGAAAGTCTTCCTTTCGGGAAAGGGAATGAAATCTTGAAAACAGGGAACAAAGTCTAAAAAATGCTCAAGAAAGAAGATATAATGAGAAACAGTGTGAATGAAAACAACCGAGAATATTTGGAACCTGAATGATTGAGACCAAATGGAATGAGCTGAAATGAGGGGCACTGAAAATGACCAACACTTGCCAAACATACGCTAATTCAAATGCTAACATCAGGCAAGAAATGAAATTAAAAGAAGGATGTTGCAGTTCCTTAAGCATGGTCTCCACGCATGTCCTGTCTAGCTCTGGCACCGTGGTGTGGAAAGGTACGGAGAGCTGGCCGTGCCAGCTAACCCGATCCTGTGGGGCCTTGGATCCCACACGACCTCGGCAGCAGGCACAGGTGGTGCAAGGCAACAACGGTGGAGGTAGAAATGCGGACTCTGCTGAATGGGTCACAAGATTTAATTGGAGCCCCAGCGTGGGACCACCTGACCTCCAGGTAACTGCCTAGGCAGAGACCCCCAGGCTGCTTACCAGCAGCTTTTATCTGGGGGTGGAACCAGGAGAAGAGGCAGTGGGTGAGCAAATCAGGGATCACCGGGGAGGCCTCACACGGATGAATGGTATTTTCATAAACCATATATGAATGATGAGGAGGGACCACCTCTGGATCTGACCTATCACTTGATGCCCTTGGAAGAACTTTCTAGCTCCAGGGGAAGGCCCCAAGATGACAGGCAGACCCCAGAGGAGGGGGGATTGGGGGATTGACATATAACGGTTGGAGGGGAGAAGAACAGGGAAAGATCATCAGGGGGAACAAACCGGGATACACAGAACAAACCATAAATTAATAGTACATGCAAGAAAACCGAAACCAAATCCCACACCACTACAGAGCTCCCCACCAGCTCTTTTAAGGTGGTCTCAAGGTTAGACCAGGCTCCCTTGGAGAAGGAGTTCCATTTACGAAAATGCATAAGAAAAAGAAGCTAGCAAAAGTAGGCATGCATAAAAGCTCCCATTGGAGCTAAAGGTGTAAAGTAAAACGTCTTGTGCACAAGAACTGTGTAGGAAAACAGACTGTGTAAGTACCATGGGGTTGGGCAGGTGGGCAGCTGTATGTTTGTGTGTGTGCAGACTATCTAAAATGGGGGCTGGTAGCCCAGACACCTGAAGCGAGTGTGAACCTCCCAGCACCGCTTTTTTAGCTCTCTGTGAGGAGACTGGCTGGGAAAGGAGGGAAGTGAAAAGAGAGAATGAGTGAGGTTCCCTGGGAGTGAGTGGCAGGAAGGGTCCCAGCCCGAAAACAGAGGTGAAGGTCCTTGAGGAGAAGGGGTCAATCTGATTGCTGGGCGAGGTGAATAAGGAGGGAGCAATTGAGTCAAGTTCAATTTTCTTTGAGAAGAAAATAGTTGGTAACTTTAGTACGAGAGACTAAGAGAGATTGCAAGGGGAAGTGGCTAGAAGGATGTAGTCAGGGAAGACAGATTGGGAGAAAGATTGAATTAGGTATGAGGCAAACTCTTGGTAAAAGGCAAGATAGTGCAACAGAATAATACTTGAGAGGACTGAACGACAAAGTGAGTGAGGAAGACCAGGATTCTCCTGGCACCAGGGGCTTCTTGATTTGTTGCCACCAAAAATGAGTCCAAGGAAAAGTAATTCCTTAGACCCAGGAGCTGTGAATTATGAAGGAAATTCACAAGAGCCTGGTATACTTGGGAACCGTGAGGGGGGTTCTCAGAAGGGGAGCATCCCTCAGGACAGTCCACTGGGGATGATGTTATGTTACTGGGATGCATGGGAGTCCCGAAGAGGAAAAATAAGCAGAAAATGATTAATTATTGTATGTTTGAAAGGACAAAGGAAATGATCAGGAAAGATAACTTATATTGGCCAAAGCTTGGACCATTTGGAGATTTGATTTGCCAGGCTTTGAATTTGTACATGAATTCAACAGAGACTTTTAACCTGGAAGAAAGCGAATATGCTGCTCTGTGGCTTCCCATGGGAAAGGGTGAATTTGTCACTCCAAGGCAGGGAAGCAAGGGTTTTCCATCCTATCCTTTAGAAACTAGACAGCAAGCAGCCAAACAAGACAGACACAAACCCTAGGATCCGTTAGATCACCTCCCACCCCCTTATAGGCAACCTAATCCGCCCGTTCAACCCCAAGCCCCCGAGGGTCCTCCTGCAAATGCAAATGCACCCCCCATTGAGGAGGAGCCAGTAGCACATAGAACTAGAGGGGAGGGGATGGGGAGAAGTGATGATGGGAATGGAGAAGCAAAAATGGAAGATGGACTATACCCGCTTAGAAAAGTTCCAATGGCAAATCCAGAACAGAGACCTATTGGTGATGTGAGTGTTCCCCTGAACACAGGGGATGTTAGGGAGTTTAAGAAGGAGATGGGCAGGCTGCTAGAGGATCCTCTTGGAGAGGCAGAGAGATTAGATCAGATCAGTTCTTGGGGCCGAATATATACACCTGGGTGGAACTGCAGTCTATCTTAGGAATCTTGTTTACCATGGAAGATAGAGAAATGATTAGACATTCAGGAATGAGGGTTTGGGATAGAGAATGTCAGGGGCCAGAGTAGGGGGATCAGAAATGGCCTATGTAAGATCCAGGTTGGAATAATCAGAATTAAAGACACAGGCAGACCCCGATACTGCAGCAGAAAAGGTCCTTTTGTAAACACAATTTGTAGCTAAGGCCTGGGGGCACATCAGGAAGAAGCTGGAAAAAGTAGAAAATTGGCAGGATAGGCGGCTTCAGGAATTGTTAAGAGAAGCACAGAAAGTGTATGTGAGAAGAGATGAGGAGAGGCAAAAGACAAAACCACAGATTTCAATGGCAGCAGTCAAGGAAATACATACAACCATAAATACAGAGCAGTGCTCAGGAAAGAACAAACAACAGAAGAAAGCAGGTCCCACCTCTGGAGATATGAGACCCAGGGGTTTTTCCTGACACCAGAAAGGACACTTACAAACTTCTTGTCCTACCTCCAGGGGTACAGGACCCACTTTTTTTTATTGCCACAAAAAGGGACATCTACAAAAATTCTGTAGAAAGAGGCAGCAAGATGAGACAATATTTCAAGAAGATTTAGGGGAGTCAGGAGCTCTATTTAATGAGGACTGAACACCAAGAAGAGCCCTTGATAAAACTGAAAATAGGTCCTCAAAATTAAGAAATCACATTTTTGGTGGACACAGAAGCTACTAGATCCACAGTAAGAAAACTATCACAAGGATATGAAGTAAGTTGTGAAGGTGTCCCAGTAATTGGGGTTAAAGGAGAAATTTTTCAGATTCCTGTAATTAAAAATGTGCAGATTGAATTGGATAAAAAATTTGGACTGAATGATTTGGTATTAATACCAGAGGCTGATAATAATTTATTAGGAAGAGACTTAATAATAGCTTTGAGGATTAAAATAACACCCTGTGAAAGAAAACTTAAAATCTATTCTTAACTGAAGAAGATTATTTCGAGATTAGCGACACTGTGTGGTATACTGGTGAAGTAGGAAAATTAAACATTCAGCCCATTAGCATTGAAATACAGAACCCAGATGCTACCTCCGCTGAGGCGTAGCGTCCTGGTTCAGGAACGACATGGCAGCCACACCCAGGCTTCTGGGGCCATGAGCTCACAGACACCAGTGTGGTGGACGGCTAATGGCGTTTATTAACTGGTTACATGGAGTTATAAAACCTCTGTTTGCTACATCACATCCGTCTGCTTACGTTACAAGTTACGTGTTGCTTACCTTATCAAGGACACTAACCAACTAAGTATTGAGGAAGGGGTTCTGTCTGCCCGTACAACTGATATCTTCCGACCGCCTGTCCCTAATCTCCCACATTTCCCCCGTCTCCCATGACTAAGTAAAAAAGTATAAAAGTATAAATGTTATAAAAATATAAATGTCATTGTCTTGGTTTGAAAAAGACAGGTGTTTGCTATGGAGAGGCAGGCCTCTCTAGGAAATGAGGAATTCAAATCCTTCCCTCCGTATTATTATAATTTGGAAGATTAAAAAAGAAAACTTTTTGGTCAGAGCTATGGGGAAGGAATAACAGTCCTTTACTAGTAAATATAACAGGACAAACAAACAACAGCACTTATAAAAACAGTAAAACAGAACTAAGAACCCCGAGGGCAAACGCTGGGAGCTCCGGCGCTGATGGCTGGAAGCTGGAAGCGGTGGATTGTCCTCGGCAAGCAGGGGGGTGTCCTGGCAGGCAAGGTGGGCAGTGCTGGAGAAAGCCGCAGCGGCTGGTCTCGGGCTGACCTAGAATCCAGCAAGGCAGCGAAGAAACTCCGAATTCCTGGGCGCTCCAACAGATGATAGAATTCCCAGGACCAGGCTCCTCTGCTAGCTGTGGACTTCAGGCAGCTCTCAGTCGGGTCGCCCAAAGAGCACAGCCAAACGAACGAAAGCCCAGTCCTTCCCTCCCCTCCCCCCAGGAGCCTCCCCTCTCTCCCAAAACTCAGCGATCAACCTCCTTTGTCCCCTTAAGCACCCTTAACTATCAGTACTTAAAAGTAACTCATGGAGGGGGGAAAAAATTCTAAAACTTAACCCTCAACATTATCCACCCCGAATTTTTTCCCACACCAACATATTATAGTGAATTTAAACCTTTAAATAATATACATATATATACATGTGAATATAAATACAGATACAGTCACAGTGTTCACCGGAAAACAAGGTCCCCTTGAGGTATGCAGCGGGTCTCTCCATCCTTTTCCATCACCCACCATGTGCAGCCAGGTCCCTGAGCGAAAACAACCCCACGAGCAGGACTGTCTTTGCTGGAGGCAGAATTAATCCAAACAGTTTTTCCCAGCATTCCTCTCATGTGTACCACTGGAACCTTATCTCCATCTCTTGTTCTCAGGGGCTCAGACTGGGCAGGGCCTGCTCGGTTGGTGGAACCTCGAGTGTTCACTAACCAGGTGGCCTTTGCTAAATTAATCTCCCAGTTCTTGAAAGTCCCCCCACCCAGTGCCGTCAAAGTGGTTTTAAGCAGGCCATTGCATCGTTCAACTTTCCCGGCTGCTGGTGCATGATAAGGAATATGGTACACCCACTCAATGCCATGTTCTCTAGCCCAGGTGTTTATAAGGCTGTTCTTGAAATGAGTCCCATTGTCAGACTCAATCCTCTCAGGGGTACCATGTCTCCACAGGATTTGCTTTTCAAGGCCCAGGATGGTGTTCCGGGCAGTAGCATGGGGCACAGGGTAGGTCTCCAACCATCCAGTGGTGGCTTCTACTATGGTCAGCACGTAGCGCTTGCCTTGGCGGGTTTGGGGAAGGGTGATGTAGTCAATCTGCCAGGCTTCCC
>JANEHK010002225.1:0-10088 GCA_025960845.1 Tachycineta bicolor
GCGCGCGTCCGCGGCGCTCTCCCGCCCGTGGGCCCGGCCCGACCCGGCGCGGCGCGGTCCCGGCGCGCATGGGGGTGGTGGAGGTGCTGGGCGCCGGCGCGGCGCGGCTGCTCTTCTACCCGTCGCTGCTGTACACGGTGGCGCGGGCGCGGCTGCCCGGGTCCCGCCGGCCCTGGTTCCACCGCATCGACGAGGTCGTGCTGCTCGGGGCGCTGCCGCTGCGGGGACGCATCCGCAGGGTAAGGCGGGCGCAGCGGGGCGGGCCGGGCCGGGCCGGGCCGAACGGAGGTCTCTGACGGTGCCTGTGCCCGCAGCTGGTGGCGGAGGAGAACGTGCGCGGCGTGGTCACCCTCACCGAGGACTACGAGACCCGGTTCCTCTGTTTTTCCCCTCAGGTGAGCCCTGGCATTGCTGGCGTCCCCCACTCACCCTGGACGGGTCTCTCGTCGCTCTCTGTCCCGGCACAGGCGAGGCTTTAGCCGCCTCCTGCCGTTCATCCCGGCAGGGACCGCCAAGTCCTTGTGCCAGTAAGGACGGGAGTACTCGTACCTAAGCCCACTTCAAAAACATGCGAGTGAACTGCAGCTGCAGCGGCAGGGAAAGACAAGGAGCACGGAACGTACATCACTATACAGGAGTGCCTTTGGATTGTGAAGAGATCCCAACCTCCCTCTTCCTTTAGCTGAAACATTTTTTCAGTGCTCTTAAACTACCGCCTTCTGATGGCCAGCACTGAGTTTTCGTACATCTGATCTGACGGATTGCTATTCAAAGTCTGTTTACAGTCTCTCTGAATTTCTCAAGTGTCTCAACAGGTTCTGAGTTTCTTTCAGTGAAAAAAGCAACCCAGAAGTTCACTGACCCAATCTGCTATGTCTGTTGAAGGAATGGGAGGCAATGGGAGTGGAGCAACTACGTCTCGGCACTGTGGATCTAACTGGAGTCCCCACCTTGGAAAACCTGCACAAGGGCGTGGAGTTCATCCTGAGACACCGAGCCCGTGGTAACAGCGTCTATGTGCACTGCAAGGCAGGACGCTCCCGCAGTGCCACCATGGTGGCAGCATACTTAATACAGGTCAGGAGTCTCTGCTAAATCGGGGTAATTTTCATTAAAAAATGGAAATAAAATGCAGACAAGCTTTATAGTTAACTCTTGCTCTGGAAACCTGAACATGTACAGGTAGAATCATTCCATGATTCTACAGAGCCTGGATGCCCATTTTAAGAGAGACCTCAAACTTAGCTTGTTGTTTTGAATGCAAATGCAAATTTTGAATTATTCTGCTTTGCTTAATTTTTTCTGTGATTGAGGTGGGGATAACAAGTCACTCATGAGCGTAGGTTCGCTGAGCAGATAAATATCCATTTTTGTTGTTCGTATTTTCTCCTTGGCTCGCTGGAGTGGTGAGCCTTCTTACGCTTTTCCATAAATACAACTCAGGATGAAGAGGACTAATTTTTTTTCTGAGTTCCTCTACCAACCCAGCTGGGGAAGCCAGCACTAAGAACAAAATCCCACCTGTGGATTCTTCCCTTGGTGTTATTAAGTGCCCCCTGGAAAATTTTCCATTAGTGTTGATGAGAAAATTTTCTTACTCAGTGCTGAAATGCTATGGGAATACCCATGGAGATTTTAAAAAAAAAATTAAAAAGCAAGCTGCACTTTTGCTCTGGCCTAGTGGAGCTAGGACAGGAAACTGTCCACAATATGAAGGAAGAGCGAGTGACACGGAATGGAAGGTGGAGGGCCTAGGCAGCAACCATTCCTCTTTAACTGACGGACTCATTCCATGAATGTGTGACCTGCGGGCCTCTCCGAGAAGAACATCAAGTAAACCTAAGGGGCAAAGCATCAGCAAGCTTTCTAGCACCTCTAATATTGCCCATAGCCTCCAGGAGGGTTCCATTAACTGGTGCAAAGACGGAATAGATTTTCACTTGCTGGGATTCTGCCTTTTCAGCTGCATCACTGGAGCCCTCAGGAAGCAATAGAGGCCATTGCCAAGATCCGTCCCCACATCCTCATTCGAAACAAGCAAGTCCAGGTCCTGGAGAAATTTCACAGGAACATGATCAATGGGAGGACTGCATGATTTAGTAAGAACTATCAAAATCCTCACCTCAGCTGCTATTAAAAAAGTTTTTATGATCTAAATAAAAAAAGCTTAAATGTTTTCATTCTTGACAATATAAATAAAGGTTTTAGAGTAAAGGGGAAATAGGGCTGTTTCATTAAAGCTTTCTTTCCTTATGGCTAGTATCCTAGATCTCTTGGAGCCCCATAGTTCTTTTCCACACATCAGTGCTGAGTGGAACTGCAATCCACAGGAAGTTCAAAAATATTTGTATTTGAAGCGAAGAGGAAAAAACAAAATACTTTGTCTCAGTAGAGACTTTATTCAGATTCTTACCCAAGGGGTTACAGTGCCAACAGAGAGGTGTAGGAGGAAGTGGTCTTATTTCTGTCTTTTCACCAACACTATGTTATAATTACAGGTGGGGATTTCCTGTACAGTAAAGGAAGCCAATGCTCTAAAAATGATCTCCCTCTTTATACTAGGTGATGACAGAGCAGTAAGCAAGTACTCAGTTGGTTACCACTCCTCTAGGAGAAGTACTGAATGTAACCTAAGGGTCCTGGGGGTCAGTTCTGGAATCTGTCTGCCAGGCCCTCCTTCTGCAGTAGGACACAGAAATGTTTAAACGGGGACATCCCTGGGGGACACAGTGCACATCTAACTCTGTGACTGACACAGCAGCAACACGCAGTCTCCTAGGCAGTTAAAATTAGCAGTCTGGGCCAAGGAGAATGTTCTCCATATGCCACAGGATTTTTTAGTGGTGGATTGGTTCCAGGCTAAAATAGCCATTTGCTGCTGTTTGGGCCTCAAATGCAAGCAGCCTATCATCAAGCAATCAAAGTAATAGTATTCAGTCCATCTGAAATCTAAGATACAACAGTTCAATACAGTTTCGACAGTGCTATGTAAAAGAATAGGCTCACAGTCAGAAAGCTTGTACTTCCTCTGCACAGGTACAGAGGATGGGGTCTTTAATGGATGTTGTGAGCTTGTAGTAATTGGGACTGGTGCTGAGGGTTGTAGGTGTCTTTGAGCTGCACAGCAAGACACTGTTGTTGCTGTTTTGTATCACCGGGCCTGTTTAGGCCAGGACAAACTGCAGGTTAGTGAGCAGCACTTTGATGCCACTTGTGACCGTTACAACAGAGGTGGCTGGGTTCAGTTTAAAAGTATTTGCGTCGCCCTTTTTATAGCGGTCGCGAAAGACATAGATGCTGCCATTGCAGCTGGCAATTTTCCAGAGGGATGGTACTGAGCTCCAGGCATCTGGGAGGCACAGCCGGGTGAAGCTATCCAGCAGGGGATTGTAGCAGAGCAGCGAATCCCCCTCGGCCACAATGAACACCACATCCTTGTGCACAGCGGCGTGCATGCGCCCTGCGAAAGGCAGTACGTATGGCTTCACGTGGCATTTCTCCGTGTTGGTATCATAGCACTGGATGAGCCGAGAGGGCTTGGTGAAGAAGTCTAAGTCGTTTTCCTCGCCACCCAGCAGGTAAATGACACCATTAAGGTTCACCCCTGCAGCTCCAGAGACTGCCACTTCCAACTGGCTGGTCTCTGTCCAGACGTTGTCTCGTACTCTGTAATATATGACAGCATTAGAGAGAGTGTCCTGTAGAGTCTTCCCCCCCAGCGAGTATATTGCATCCCTGCTTGGCACGGAGACGAGCGTGTGCTGGAGCCGGTCACGGGGCAGAGGAGCACACCATTCCCAATCGATAGTCGCATTGTTGCATTTCCACATGCGTCGTGGAATGGAGCCACCAACGACGTACAGGTCGCTACCGTGCTTGCAGGCCGCGGTGATCTGGTGACACAGGCTGTTCTGGCCACTCACGCTGATGGAGTCATCATCAGCACAGTGCAGAGAGACGGCGAGGGAATGTGTACGTGACGACTCCTTTCCAATCAGGTAGATGTGAACGTTTTCTCCAATCACCTGAGCGAAAGTAGAAGTGTGTCAGCAGAATTAGATCTGTTCACACAAACATCGGTGATGCTCAAGACTTCATTTTTCAGTTTAGGACCCAGCTGTGGGCCTGAGGTGTATAACCTCCTTCCCAAGTCCTGCCACCCTAAAAGGTTCAGGATTCAGAGCCTCAAGGCCTTTTCAAGACACCATTCATATATGACACAGTAAAATAGCCACGGACATCACTGGAACACAATTGTTCTTGGTTTAGGTAAGGGCCAGTTACATCACTGATGGAGTACAGTTGCTACAAGGGGAATGCCAAACTTAGATTTCTGAACAGTTTATTTGGTAACTGAGATGAAAGAAGTTATTTGTGGCACTGCTCCAATCACCAGTGAAAGCAGCCTCAGGTTAAATGAAAAAAAGCTGTCAGTGGGGTTGCTATTTATGACACTGAAAGTATCCTCTCACAAGCACCATGAATTTCAATGACATTTGTGTTCTGTGACTTTCAAGTCACACTTGTGAGCAGAATACCCTGCCCTGAGAAGTGTGAAACCAGCAAGTGTTACATCAGCCCCAGAACATAAGGTCTTTTTATACCTTCAGACTCGATCGCAGAGTCTCTGAAAAGCCTGCTCGCTCCTCCTTGTTGAAGTTGATCCAGGTTTCTATGGCAACTGCTGGATTCTGAGAACATGGAACGCCATCTGTGGTTCGGGGACAGAAAGGCAGTTATGGTATCTAGACAAAGGTGTATGGAGTCAGGAACACCCTTTTCCTGTGGCTGCCTCCCCCCACTCTCACCACAAACCCTACTTTCTGGAGAGGAAAAACAGACACAGGAGTTTAGAAATTTTGTCAGGCATGATCAGCACTGCTAGCCAGCCAACTACAGGAAATTAATTTGGGTAACTATAAGACAGAACTGTCAGATCTTAACCACTTTGGATGATTCAGCATCTATTAAGGAATCTATGTCCAAGAAAAAGAGAACAGGAAAGAGAACTTACACACTGTGTGACAATGACAAATACTTTCTTATTTAATCATTTAGGCAAAAAGATTCTGTTACTGAGAATCTCAGCACCTGCCTTTCTTTCTGGCTGGTCCTAGAAACCTGTCTAGCAAAAGTCATCTACAAAATGTGTCTGAGCGCCGTCAGGCAGCTGACCCTCATGACTGAACATCTGGTGTTACTGCTATCCTCTTAACATTTGGAAATCCCCAATGAGCTATTAGAGCTTTTCTTAGCCGTGTGACTGCAGGAAACACTCCACAGACTGCATCAGATTTAAATCTCTTTCCAGACATAACTGGAAGTTTTGGTTAAGCCACAAAGTCTTGCATCATCATCATCAGTATGTTACGTAAAAGAATTTAGGTATTTCCTTCCAGTTTGAAAGCCAGCAACTATGCCTTTGCTCATTGAGAAGCTTCCCTATGAAAACTCTCTGATTTTGCAGTCTATTCTCATGACAAACTCTGAATTCAATGATGCTGAAGGCACCAGACAAATTCCAGTGATTTTCTCTGTAGCAGAAGTGAGCAGAAAGAGAGTGGCACAAAAGAGCGTATTTCAACTCTGTTTAAAAGGATTCCCATAAGCTAACCATCATATGTGGTGCTTAAATGCAAAAAAAAAAGGTTTTGAAATTGGTCCTAGAGTGCAACAGAAGGTAAACTTGATAAATTACTATTTCATTAAATTAATTTTAATCCTTGCCACTGAAAGTTTCCTCTATTTAACTCTCCATTAACTAAACAAAGATGCAGGAAAGGCAAAATAAAAGGATATTTTTCCTACCAGCAGTAGGGAAGTATTTCAGGTTTTAATCCATTTTATGACCTAAATTATACCATAAATGCTGAGTAATGTGATTCTATATATGAAAATAAATGATGTATAGAAAAAAGTTATACTGAGCAATTGTTTGAATTTAGGACCACAAGTGCTAAAGTCCATAGTCCTAACGCTGGGTTTTTTATGTGGAATCCTTAGGAAATTAAAGGTGATTGACCTCCACAGTTTTATTTCATGATTTTAGAGGTTTTTTTAGATGAACTTGCAACTTGCTTTAAAAACTTTAGCTGGATAGTTATCAAAATTACTCTAAGTTTATCACAGTTTTTGAGCTATCAGTACGTATACTCAATAGGTTCTTGACTGTAAATTTCTTTAGATGCAATATCTGTAAAGACTCTCATATGCATAGCATCAACTCTAAAGGCTGGTTTAGGTCTTTTGGATAGATTTGCCAGTGTTCCAAAGAAGCCAGTCATGATAGGTTTATTTTTGCAACTGCATGTAAAACACATGACACACAAAGTCTAGTCATTTACTCAGTTACAAAGAGTAATTAAAAGCAAGAAAGAGGCACATTTGGATGTATGAGCTGCTTCTACATACTTGCTTCCTCTAGCAATGATGCACAAATACAGAAGAATGGACTTGTGACTGCAGCATCCTGGAGAGATAACAAGTACTGACTGTACCTACTCAGGCAGCAGATCTTTAAGGATTGGCGGAAACTGGACTAAGTTATTTACGTGTTGACATGTCCTTCACAACTTTGAGTCATGGCATCCATTACTGTGGATGCCCATTACCTTTACAAGAAGGGCAATTACTGTATTACTCAAGATGGTACAATGCCTCTATTTCAGTCAGTTGAGTGCCTAAGTAATCTTAACAATTATGTACAATTGGAAATAGCACTATAAAATAGCCTAAAAATATGTGCTCATGCCTTCTTACAGATGTTGAGTTATTGCATTACTATGTTAAATTATTAAGAGCTAAAGGAATAAAAAAGACTTTCATCAGATGTGTACTTCCGGTAAGGCTTCTTTGCTTTACTTTTAATACAAACAAAAATACAACAAATTGTTGTAAGTTGTGTTTATGAAAAGGTGTAACACTTCTAACCTGTTGACTCAGGAATTGCTGTGAATTTCTGGCATCCTTTATGGCCCTTTTCTCTAGCTTAGATGTTTCATGTCCAGTAACAATTTGTAGTTTGGGGTTTTTTCTGATAAAGGTATCCAGACTATTTTGCTCTGCCTTGCTTAGCTAAGGCTAATCTCTGAATAGACAGTGATTATGGAAGTTTGTATCTTTCCATCTATTTCATTCACTAACTCGACCAGACTCTGAAAGTCTCTTTCTACATCCACATCCTAGGTAGTTTCAAGAAGTCCTTACCTGTAAGGATGTCTGTCAGCAGGCGGAGAGGCAGGTGTAGGAACTCCTCCGTCTCCTGCAGCTGAGACAAATGTGACTTCGCGCAGTGTTTGGCAGCTGTGTAGAGCTCCATGTCACTGTGTTGATCTGCCAACCACATGACCTGCAGACAGTTTCTAACCTGCACCGTACGGGCCAGAAAGCGGGAGCACTCTTCAAAAAGGGCAGTCAGCTGGTACATGTCTGCCACTTCATAGGTTTCCTGCAACTCCTCTGCCCTCAGCTTTACAGTTCCATGGTAAATATAGTCCACAAGGAGCTGAAAGACACTCTCGCTAACATCCTGCAGCTCAATCACCCGGTTGTGGGCCTCCTTTAGGTTGGAAGTGAACATGGAACGAAAAAAGCAGCTCTGAGCTGAGAGAACCAAACGGTGCAGCTGGAATTCTTTGCCTTCCACTGATATTGTAACATCAGCAAAGAGCTCATCCTCCAAGCATAATTTCATAATACCCTGGGCCACGCGGCCTGAGTGGGAGCGGTCGGTGAAGGTGTAGTTCACAAAGTAGTTTTCTTCTGCAGAGGAGCCTCCAGTCTCTTCTGATGACTCCATGGTGCTGCACAAATCAGACCTCCAGCAATCTGTAAAATCACAATAATTATATGGCTTTCTCTCACCACTAACAAGATTATGCAGTACTTCAGGGTACAGGGAAAACTCAAACATATTGGTGAGAGTCCAGCATATTTTAGACTGAACATAAATAGCACAGCCAGAAACTTGTGCTTGAGCTTCAGATTCTCAAACAGCAAATGAGAAGTTGGCATAATTAAAATTATAATATATACCAAACTTCCAGTGCAGTGAACATCACATCCCAGCGGGGCTGGGAGACATGCATATCTTTTCACCACTCATTTCACTGACACAAAGAAATGCAAGTTATTCAAGTGGAAAGTCCAGCAACCGCCCTAGGAAACTTGCAAAGCCAAAAAAAGTGGCAGCAGCATAGCTGGACTAGATGCGAAAATGATTCAAGTATCATACTAAAAGAGAACACAGGCAGCAGTTCATATCATCAGGAGGTGTAAATGAGTGTCCAAACCCAATGACGAATCTGTATCAAGGTGAACTTGTTTTTACCAAAAAGATGCATGAGATGTCTGCCTGACATAACCACAGGCCCTTCAAGCTAACCAAATGAGACAACTGATGGTTATGGCATTTGTTAATGTGCCAGTCAACTTCAGCACGCAAAACAACATGTTAGATGTTGTTAGTCACTGCCTCCCAAGTAGAAAGGGGAACAAAATTTAAAAGAAAACACCTTTCAGTAGGTACCAGGGGTGTTTGCAGAGCTCCAGGTGGTTTGTAGGTCAGTAAAGCTTCTGAAACACAGAAGGGCTACTACAGCAAGGAACTCTTCCTTACCATGGCTCTTGACAGCATTAAGAACAGTTGCCTACCTGAGTTCACTTTAGACTCATTTTTATAGCTGAATTACCAGCCATGATGTCTGATATCAGAAATTTCTTCCATAAAGAATGAACATTATTTCAAGTACAATGTTTCACAAAGATGTGATTTTTTTTTTTTTTCTCCAACAGATTCATAATTACTCTTCCACGGTTTATCTTGTCAAACACACATTTTTTACTCTGCTTGATCAGGAGGGCTCTTTGCTCAAATTCTGTCCATGAGAAGTAGTGTCTACATTCCTAATTGAGTGGACAAGTCCACCACATCTCTGGTGATAGCCTGTCTTAATTATACTCTTATCTCAATTTTACAGTAGTTCTGGTCTGCCTGTAAAGTACCTATCCATTAGTCTGTAAGAGATTGAGGAACTGCAGTCAGCATAGAATACATCAGTACTATTTTTCCAGCTTTACAAAGTATGAGCCTACCCTACAAATTGGCTTTCACTTTGGTTAAAGCTCTTTATCCTTACAGTCAAGGTGCTTAGGAGCTTCAGACTAGAGTGCAGAAGAGACCCCACTGAGCATCAGGATATGGACAGATGAACTACTCTGTCCCCTTGGCACAGCAGAACCAGCTGCCCACACCGCCCTGCACAACTCCCAGAGGACTGATACCAAGTTACAAAAAACCACCAAGAAGCAGCTAAAGACTATGCAAATCCCACGTCTTCCTTGCAGACACCCAAAGGTCCCCTTCGCACTCATGGTGTCTCCGCTATAAAGAAAGAGGCATGCAGGACAGTTAACTGCCCCGTAAAGCCAAAGACTATGCTGAATGCATTCCACAGGCCAGGCTATCAGTGACAGGGGTTTAACCAACACCTGGTACACCTCCTTAATAGAATCGCATAATCACTTAAGTTGGAAAAACCCTCTGAGACCATCGAGGCCAATCTGTGGCCGAACACCACCATGTCAACTAGACCATGGCACTTCAGTCTTTCCTGAAACACTTCCAGGGCCAGCACCACCACCACCACCACCTTCCTGGGCAGTCCATTCCAGTCTCTAGTCATCCTTTCTGTGAAGAAATTCTTCCTTAATGTCCAGCCTAAACCTCGCCTGCTGCAGCTTAAGCCTGTGTTCTCTCGCCCTGTCGCTGGTTGCCTGGGAGAAGAGGCCAACCCCCACCTGGCTACACCCTCCTTTCAGGCACTTGGAGAGGGTGATAAGGTCATCTTGAGCATTCTTTTCTCTAGGCTAAACAAACCCAGCTCCCTCAGCTGCCCCTCATAGCACCTGTGCTCCAGCTTCCTTCCTTCCTTCCTCCTGACAGTGTCGCGGATGCCACAGCGGCGCCCGGGATCGGAGAATCCCTGAGCACAACTGACAGCGACCCCACGGTCCGAGGCGGGGAGAACGAAGGAAGGGAGGCTAATCCTGGAGAAACGCAGATTCCCACCAGGGCCGCGCTGACGCCG
>JANEHK010002227.1:0-10085 GCA_025960845.1 Tachycineta bicolor
CAGACAAATTGACCATGCCAATTTCAAGGACTTTACCGAACATTTTTGAACAGGCAAAATTGAGCCATGCATTCTTTCATCAGAATGCTCAAGCACTAATGGAAGGTTTTCACATTTCCAAAAGTCAGGCAAAAGAAATCATTAGTGCTTGCCCAGATTGCCAGCTTGTTCAACCTCCTGCATCAATGGGAGCAGTCAATCCAAGAGGATTGCACAGTTTGCAGTTATGGCAAACTGATGTCACAAAATATCCTTCTTTTGGGAAGCTCAAAAATGTTCATGTTTCAGTTGACACATTTTCAGGCGCAGTCTTTGCGTCTCTGCACACAGGTGAGACAGCACAACATGCTTGTCGACATTTCTTGCAGGCATTTGCATCTTTAGGCGTGCCGCAAGAAATCAAAACAGACAATGGACCAACATACATAGGGAAAGTGCTTGACAAATTCCTGAAGAGGTGGGGTGTCCATCATACTTTTGGTATCCCACACTCTCCAACAGGTCAAGCAATCATTGAAAGAACACATCAAACATTGAAATCCCTTTTGGACAGACAAAAAAGAGGAGAAGCAGACGCAACACCATACATGTGCTTGAATAAAGCCTTGTATGTGTTGAATTTTCTCAATGGCTCTTTTACAGAGCCAACTCCACCAATCATGAGGCATTTTTCAAACACCACGAGAGCAAAACTGAAGGAAAACCCTTTGATTTTGGTCAGAAACCCAGAAACAGGTCAAATCGAAGGACCATTCAAATTGATAACTTGGGGCAAGGGATTTGCTTGTGTCTCCACTGCAGTTGGACCAAAGTGGCTGGCGGTGAGACACGTGAAACCATACCGAGTCCAGACGCAAGCAGAGACAGACCCCAAGACCGGAGGAAGAGAAGTGGGCACGCAGACGTGAGCCGGTGTCAAGACAACAGACATCCCTTCGTTCTACGTGCAAAAGACTCTGGGACTTGAGTTCTTTGGGGCTTGGGTGGTGTTGCATTTTTAGGGATTCCCATGAGAAAAAGGTCATTGAAAATGAAAGAACTATCCTTGTGCCTCACTCTCTTCTTGGTTGCCTTGAGCAATGCGGCAATTTTGCCCGTGGCTCAACCAAAAGAGAATGTTTGGGAAACTGTAGCCAATGCATCAGGTTTGGATACCATCTGCCTGACACACTCAAGACCAGGGAAACCTTTCTCAACATGTTTAGTGGGATTGCCAGTGAGCGAATGGCCGATTCCAAAAAACATCCCTCCAGAAATTTCAAAGTTCATTGTAAATCCAGTGGACCAATGGAATGTTTGGGTGAATTTCCTTCCCGTGGCTCCTTTTGAACCCCAGGAAATGGAAATTCTTGGATCGGTCTCAATGCAATTCTGTGTGAAATTTAGCCTTTCTGGAGTGACAAAAAATAAAACTGTAGACGTCACTCCAAACCTCAGTTTTTACAGAAATTCATCATCTTAGTGTAATTACACTAAGATGCTGAAAAAACCATCCAATCATGTTCCAGCTCAGTTACCAAGGGGAAACTTTTTAATTTATAGAAACAAAATTTGGCCCGCAATTCCTGCAAATGCCACAGGTGGTCCGTGCAGCATTGGAATGCTTTCATTGCTAACACCCAACATGACACTGATGAGAGAATTAAAACGGAGAGTGAAAAGATCTGTTCAAATGTATGATCCAAATTGTGATGATGAAGTTCACACATGGAGCAAGGGTCAGAGAATTGCAGCTGCAATTTTTTACCCACAGGTAGCATCAGGAGCAGCCTTGACACAATTGGATCATGTGGGTTGTTGGCTGAACAAACATGCCCGAGCTGTCTCTCTTGCACTGAGTGACATGTTGTTAGACATTGACAGTGTAAGACGAGCAACTCTCCAAAACAGGGCAGCCATTGACGATCTTTTGCTGGCCCACGGGCATGGGTGTGAGGAATTTGAGGGAATGTGCTGCATGAATTTGTCAGATCATTCCAAATCCATTCATGAAAACGTCAAGCAATTGCAGGAGAGTGTGAAAAAACTTGGAAAGGTAACTGCATCGTGGATGGATGGTTTGTTCAATTTGTTTGACCTTTCACCATTGTGGAAGGAATTTTTAAAAATAGTTATATATATTTTAGTAGGGCTTGTAATCCTCCTCATGATTTTGCCGTGTTTGTTTCTATGTATACGGCAAGCCATGGACAGAGTAGCCAAGGAAGTGTTTTTAGTTCAAACAGGAGGGGGAGATGTTGGAGTCCAGGGCATCCCTTTGGCTGCCCTGGAGAGTCAGAGACCTGGGCAGGGGGCTCTGAGACCCCAGCCCAGAGCTCAGAGAGACACTGGCTTTGATCTCAGTCCATGGGAAAAACTTCCTAAACTGAGAGAGGGTTTGCAAACCACAGGGGTGTGAAAAATAGTACTTTAGTTTGTCACAGAGTGAAAAAATGGTGATTTTAAGTTCATAGCATTGGAGTGAATGGGGACAAAATGGAGAATCTGGGGCGTTGTCTCCTTCTTCTTCCTTCTCCTTTCCTCACTCCATTTCTGCAGTGACGTTGGCACAAAGTAGTTAGTAAGGATTGGGTCAGTGTATAGGTGACCTTTTTAGTAATAGTGATAGACATTGGTAAGAAATAGTAAATAACGAACACGTAGTAATTAGTATAAAAGATTAAGCACAACCCAGCTCGGGGGGAGACGCGAGAAATCCATGCACCTGCAAACATCGTGCTGGACTGTGAAAAATTTGTAAGATAAGAAACAATAAACAAAAAAATACAACCTTGAAAAATCTAAACCTGAAGACTCTGTCTCTTCCTTCGGCTTGGCGCGGAGCTGTGCAGAGGGGAAAAGACCCTGAAACCACCTGAATGTTGGGAAAACAGCCCCCGACATCTGGCGTCCCTGGGTGGGCACGAGACAGCTGACATCCCTGCGTGAGAAGAAACACCTGGCTTCTCTGAGTGAGTGGGCAAAAACATCTAACATCCCTGCTCGGACAACATCTGGGATCCCTGACCTGCACTCCTGAAAAGGAGCACCGAAAAGGGTCACGAGACCTCTGCAAAAAGATCAAAAGCTCCCAGAACATCAAACTGCCAAGCCAACAACTCCGGAGAAGAAAAACATCTGTTTGGCCAAAAGAAGAACACCTCGTTCCACTTTGTCCCAGACGACGGCTTTCCAGGGCCCGGAGACCGTCACCCTGAAATCTGCTGGACAGACATCGGGACATCTCTGAGACAGATTGGACCAGAGCTGCAGCAAACCTTTGGATTGGTAAGACCAGTGAGATTCAGAATACACCACACCCATGGGGGGGACAACATCACGAGAGAGAATTATTATATTAGAACAGTTAAAAGAAATAATATCAAAATACCATATAGCGCTAAAAGATAAGGAGCTCCAAGCCCTAATGTTATGGGTCAAAACTAATTATCCACAATGTGAGACCCAGTCTCTTTTTGAGCCAGATTTTTGGTAGAAAGTGAACAGAAAACTTTATGATAATGCCACAAGAAAAAATAAAGTGGCCGCAAAGCTTTTGTCGGCTGGGAGAATTTTGTTAGAAGTTATAACAGAATATAGCAGGGAAGCGTTTGAGTTTGAACGCCTGCCAAGCAAGCAAAGGGAGTTTAGCACAGAGGCAGAGCAGATAGCCATGCTAACTCCAAGGCTGACACTTCCCCCAGGGGAAAGAGAAGGGTGAGGGGAAAGAACAAATGTATCTCAAGGTCCAACAGAAAGCTCGTCAAAAGCCCGGAGATTGGTCCCAGGACAAATAAAGCTCCTGATCCATCCAATAGAGCAGGAGGATCTGGACATGCTTTTCTTTGAAGCAGTCTCAGAACAAACCCCACATTCGCGCATGGAGGGGGGAGGAAAAAGCCCACCAAGGAGTCCTTTCACACCACCAGAGTCTCCATGCCGTAAAACCCCTCCCCAGTCACCACTGCTTTCCCTTCCCGTGGAAAAACCGAGTGCGGGTGGAGAAGACGGGGGGGGCGAAAGAGCAGGGGCGAGCGCCATCAGAACCGCGGCGGGGGACCGAAGCCGCGCGGGGGAGCGAGGCCACGTGGGGGGGCGAAAGCGCGCGGGTGGGCGAAGCTCCATGGGGAACCGAAGCGGCGGGATGCGACGGGGCGCGATTGAGAGGCGCGGAACGCCGGGAACAGTCCGTGGGGGACGGGACCGCAGCGGGGGGGAGCTCGAGAGCGAGCCGAATACTACACACCCCAGAAATCCTTGCGGCTGGTCCAGGCGCAGGCGCGGCAGAGGCAGAGCAGAGCCCGAGACGCGTTCCTCTTCGGGCAGGGGCTGATTCCGATGACGAGGGAGAAGGGGCGGACCTTGAACGGAAAATAGGGTGGGGTGTCCCGCCGGAAACCGCCAGACCGAAGTCGGCAGGGGCGGGGTGAGCAAAGACGGAGTGGGCAGGGAGGGGGCGTGGCCGAGGCGGGGAGAGTCTCGAGGGTGCCACCCCCGGGCAGCGAGAGCTGCGGGGCCCGACCACGCCCACCGGCAGCTATGACCCTGAGCTGCCAGCGTGCAGTGATCCAGGGACAGCTGCCGAGCTGTCACGGATGGGACCGCATCCAAAAATATCTCAGATTTTACAGGCTTTTCCAGAACTTAAAAGATACTTCAGAACTCCGAGCCCACAGAAGGCAGCTGTCGGCGTGCCGACGTTGCCGAGGGGCGGGGCAGAGAGGCAGCGAGCACAGAGATCATCAGTCGCATCGACTGAAGCATCAGTTTGGGAGAACACGCCCACGCTGCATCAGTTTTTTCCAGTTTCATATAAAAAATCAACCACTTCAGAACAGCGATTCAAACAAAAGCCGAGAGAACCTTTGCCAGTGTTGAAGGATGATGATGCTGTTGATGAGGACGAAGAGATGTCAATCACAAATGAAGATATAATTAAAATCACAGCATCAGAGGGAATTCCTGCCAAGAAAGTAAAGGAATTTGAGTTCACACGGCAAGCTTCATCATTTTTGTTATCTGAGGACTTTATGAACAACTTTTTTCGCAAGTTCACTAAAACAGCATTTCGCCACGATCCCACATCTTTTTTCTCTCAAAGTTTTCTTTCAAGGACAGATGCTTCAGAAAGATTTGAAGATGTTCAGCAAACCCTGATCCCTCTCCAGAGGGAGAAAGAGAGAGAAAAGGAGAGAGAGAAAGAAAAAGAGAAGAAAAGGGAAAGAAAGAGAGAGAAGGAAAGAGAGAAAGAAAGGGAGAAAGAAAAGGAAAAAAAAAGAGAAAAAGAGAAAGAGAAAGAGAGAGAGAGAAAGAAAGAGAAAGAAAAGCAGAAGGAAAAAGAGAGAGAAAGGGAAACAGAGAAAGAAACAAAGAAAGAAACAAAACCTGATAAGGTGAAGCCTGCAAAACAAGTGGGTTCAGGGAAAAATGAAGCAGCAAAAGAAACAGTTGTAAAAGCAGATACTGCACAGGCTTCTGCCAAGCCAGAATTCCGTCCAACAGACTAGACAAACATAAAGAAATATGCATTAAAAGAGGATACACTTTCAATGAATCCAAAGGGCATAGCAATGCCAGTGACATATAATGCACAAGATGCAAACCCAAGATAAGAAAAGTTAGATCGTAAAGTAGTCAGGGATCTAATAAAAGCAGTTCGTGATAATGGATTGGGGTCTCCCTATTTTAAACAACTTTTAAAAAAGACATTTAATATATATAATTTAACACCATATGACCTTCAATCTCTTGCTTCAATGATCCTGAATGCGCACAATTCCTCGTTTAGGAAGCAAAATAGAGAAAAATTTTAAATGATTACAGAATTAAATACCAAGGGAGAGCAAATGCAAGCTTCACATTGGCACAATTGGCCAGTGATCCACCGCTTGACAGTGCAGCTCATCAAGCCAGGGTTCTTCCTCCAAATGTGTTGAGAGACATCAAGAATGCAGCCAGAAAAGCAATGATGCAAGTTACACCAGCAAGAGTCACAGAAAGTAGTTTCACAGAGGTGAAACAAAGTCCTTCAGAACCCTTCAGTTCATTCATCGATCGTCTCACACAAGCAGTAGACAGGCAAGTTACAAATGAAGCAGTGAAGTCACATTTGATTCAGTGTCTTGCATTTGCAAATGCCAACCCAGAATGCAAGCGTGTCATCAGTGCAATGCCAGGCCAACCCACCATGGCAAAAATTTTAGAGGCATGCAACAAGGTGGGGACACCACAGCACGTTGCAGCAATTGTGAGAGATCAAGTGGAAAAAGCTGTCAAAGATGCATTTGCAAATTTTCAACAAAAACAGTGTTTCAAGTGTGGCAGGCCAGGACATTTCAAAAAGGATTGTCCACAAATTACACACGATGCAAATTCAACAGATCATTGTCCGACATGCGGAAGAGGGAATTATTGCTCTGCAAAAAACAATGCAAGTGAAAGAACTCAGTCGGAAAACTCCAAAAAGAGCGCGAATCGTCAACGCGCGACGACACAAATAATGGCGATGACTCAAGAGCAGGTTCCGCAAGGGGGAAAATCATCGGGGAACAACAATCTAGCGCCCTCAGCAGGACAATTTGCAGGATCCCCAGCAATCCAGAATTACTCCCACCAGGGGCGCAGTGTGACTTGGCAACTTCCAAAGTGATATGTTTTTTAGATGACAATTATGCAGTGATACCCACTGGTGTCACTGGAGCCTCATGGAAAAGACAGGACTTTCTAATTATAGGTAAGGACAGAAGCAGTGTTTTGGGACTTGTTATTTACCCTTCTGTCATTTCAGCAGATTGCAATGATGAG
Organism: Tachycineta bicolor; assembly: GCA_025960845.1. Classification (NCBI taxonomy): domain Eukaryota; kingdom Metazoa; phylum Chordata; class Aves; order Passeriformes; family Hirundinidae; genus Tachycineta; species Tachycineta bicolor. The sequence goes on from JANEHK010002227.1 coordinate 6,784, forward strand.
TTGACAGTTTTAGCGAAGCCTCATCAGTCACCATTGGTCATTCCTCCAAACACCTCGATTGCCAGGGCAATTGCATTGCCACCCCATGCAGCAGAACACGTCTTGCCAGTGCTCCGGGAACAAGATCCTCCTTCAGGTGAGCACATGGAGGTTCATGCCTCCTGGGTGAAACACATAGGCCGAGACAGACCAATTCTCGTCTGTGAATTGACCCAGGGTGACAAGACAATCGCAGTCAAAGGGATGCTTGACACAGGCACGGACGTCACGGTGATTTCATATCTTTTTTGGCCCAAAAAATGGAAATTAATTGCTCCCTTGAGTCCTCTTTCAGGCATAGGGGGGAACACCTTATGTCTGCAGAGTGAAGATGCGGTTGTTGTCTCGGGGCCAAGAGGTAAGACTGCAATCATTCGCCCATTTGTTGTGCAAAGACCCATCACAGTGTGGGGAAGGGACATTTTAATACAATGGGGCGTGAGGTTGGAAGTGGATTTTTAGTGGGGGCCACTGTGGCACTCACCACTTTGAAATTGACCTGGAAAACAGACAATCCTGTCTGGGTGGATCAGTGGCCCCTCGAAAGAAAAAAATTGAGTGCTCTCAAAAATTTAGTCAAGGAACAATTGGAAAAGGGACACATTGTACCAACAAACAGTCCCTGGAATTCCCCAGTGTTTGTCATTCGCAAGAAAGCCTCTGGATCATGGAGATTGCTTCATGATCTCAGAAAAATCAATGAGGTCATTAAGAAAATGGGACCACTTCAGCTAAGGCTTCCATCTCTCTCAATGATCCCGAGAGATTGGCCACTTGTGATCATTGATCTCAAAGACTGTTTTTTCAACATTCCACTTCATCCAGATGATGCTCCTCGATTTGCCTTTTCCATCCCAAGTGTCAACAGGGAGGAGCCTCTGCAAAGATACCATTGGATTGTTCTTCCTCAAGGACTCCGGAATTCGCCGACCATCTGCCAATAGTTTGTTGCACGAGTACTGTCTCCAGCTCGAGAGAAACATCCAGGAGCAAAAATCATTCATTATATGGATGATCTGCTCATTGCAGCACCGACACAACAGGAATTGCAGAGAGCTCGTGACTGTGTGATCACAGAAGTGCAACATGCAGGTTTGGAAATTTCAACTTCAAAAATTCAGGAAATTGCACCTTGGAAATACTTAGGATGGAAAATCACTGAACAAACAGTGAAACCACAGAAAATTGAAATTAAAGCAGAAGTTAACAACTTACAGGATTTGCAACAACTTTTGGGGGAGATCAACTGGATGAGATCTGTCTTAGGGATCACAAATGACGAACTTGCGCCGTTGTTCAATCTCTTGAAAGGGGACAGTAACATCAAATCTCCCAGGAGTCTCACTCCTGAGGCTCGGGAGGCCCTTGAGAAAATTGCTGGAGCCCTCCAGCAGAGACAGGCACATCGCTTTGTAACATCTTTACCTTTTTTTCTTGCAGTGTTGGGGGAAAAAATACAGTTGTATGGGTTGATTTTTCAGTGGGATTCATCGCAGAAAGACCCATTGTTGATTTTGGAGTGGATTTTTTTATCTTACAGGTCTCCGAGGACGATCCTCTCAAGTCTGGAAATGATAGCTCAGATCATCATCAAAGCTAGGACCAGGCTGCAAACAATGGCAGGCAAAGATTTTACAACAATTTACCTGCCTTTGAAAAAAGATTATTTTGATTGGGCGTTGCAAAAGTCAGAGGATTTGCAGATTGCATTGTTAGATTACTCAGGTGTTTGTACTATTCATTTCCCAAGTCACAAGCTGTTGAAAGCATAAATAAGTTTCAGAGAAAGACCAAAAATAAGTGAGGTGCCGTTGGATGCAATAACAGTTTTTACCGACGGCTCAGGAAAGACTCACAAATCAGTAAGTACATGGCAAGATGACATCACGGGGGAATGGAAATCAGATATAAGAATAGTACAAGGGTCACCACAAATAGTGGAATTAGCAGCAGTGGTCCGAACTTTTGAGCTGTTCCAGCAACCTTTTAACTTGATCACAGACTCAGCTTATGTAGCTAATGTGGTCAAGAGGCTTGAGGGTTCACTTTTGAGGGAAGTTGACAATGAAAGTTTGTATTCATATTTGCTGTGCATGAGGGCATTGTTGCAAAACAGAAAACATAAATACTTTGTCTCTCACATCAGAGCACATTCATCCCTTCCAGGTTTTTTAGCAGAAGGCAATGCACACACAGACAAATTGACCATGCCAATTTCAAGGACTTTACCGAACATTTTTGAACAGGCAAAATTGAGCCATGCATTCTTTCATCAGAATGCTCAAGCACTAATGGAAGGTTTTCACATTTCCAAAAGTCAGGCAAAAGAAATCATTAGTGCTTGCCCAGATTGCCAGCTTGTTCAACCTCCTGCATCAATGGGAGCAGTCAATCCAAGAGGATTGCACAGTTTGCAGTTATGGCAAACTGATGTCACAAAATATCCTTCTTTTGGGAAGCTCAAAAATGTTCATGTTTCAGTTGACACATTTTCAGGCGCAGTCTTTGCGTCTCTGCACACAGGTGAGACAGCACAACATGCTTGTCGACATTTCTTGCAGGCATTTGCATCTTTAGGCGTGCCGCAAGAAATCAAAACAGACAATGGACCAACATACATAGGGAAAGTGCTTGACAAATTCCTGAAGAGGTGGGGTGTCCATCATACTTTTGGTATCCCACACTCTCCAACAGGTCAAGCAATCATTGAAAGAACACATCAAACATTGAAATCCCTTTTGGACAGACAAAAAAGAGGAGAAGCAGACGCAACACCATACATGTGCTTGAATAAAGCCTTGTATGTGTTGAATTTTCTCAATGGCTCTTTTACAGAGCCAACTCCACCAATCATGAGGCATTTTTCAAACACCACGAGAGCAAAACTGAAGGAAAACCCTTTGATTTTGGTCAGAAACCCAGAAACAGGTCAAATCGAAGGACCATTCAAATTGATAACTTGGGGCAAGGGATTTGCTTGTGTCTCCACTGCAGTTGGACCAAAGTGGCTGGCGGTGAGACACGTGAAACCATACCGAGTCCAGACGCAAGCAGAGACAGACCCCAAGACCGGAGGAAGAGAAGTGGGCACGCAGACGTGAGCCGGTGTCAAGACAACAGACATCCCTTCGTTCTACGTGCAAAAGACTCTGGGACTTGAGTTCTTTGGGGCTTGGGTGGTGTTGCATTTTTAGGGATTCCCATGAGAAAAAGGTCATTGAAAATGAAAGAACTATCCTTGTGCCTCACTCTCTTCTTGGTTG
>JANEHK010002228.1:0-10084 GCA_025960845.1 Tachycineta bicolor
CTTTTCCCCCTACTTGAATTGTGACATTGCAAATTACTGAATGGTGATGAAAACAGGCAAATTTCGCTTTGGACTAGTCTTTCAGAAAATGGTGATTTTCAGGTTTTGTAACAATCAGTTGCCTTTAATAATAAAATTGTCTTCAGAAAAAGTGAAAGTCTTGCATAATGTTTCTTTAGAACAGAACTTCCTATTTTGAAATACTTTTGAATTCATCTAAATATTCAAAGTGCAGAGTTTGAATAAAATGGCAATATATGATTCTTTTTTTATTTTCAAAAGACAACAATGAAAGAGACCAGAAATTATTTATTTTGAATGTTCTCTTTTAAATTTTGAGGGCTCAAGGTTTTGTTTGTTCCAAAACAGATGATACTCTGACAACTTAAAAAAAAAAGCCACCTCATAAAAATGGGAACCTTGGTTCCTACACAGCTTTGGGATGTACTAGTCATTTCTTTTGGATGGCTAGATAATGTTGAAGAAACAAGAATAGAAAAAGATGAATTTATTTACATAGTGTGTTCCGACCACTTAATGAAGTACAGGCTAAAACTTCTTTTGAAATCTCTGCTGATTCACACCATGTGCAAGGCTTTTTTTCATTGTTTTCCACAATACAAATTCTCTTTGATGCTATTCAAAATCTGTATTTTACCTCTTATCTACATGGCTGTTTATAATTCACCATTTAGTCAGGTGGGGAAAGATTGTTAGCAAAGAGACATTTGTCTTGTAAAGCACAGCTAACAAAGGAAAACTATTTAATTCTAAATGAAGGTATTGGAGTTATTTATACCAGATTTTCAAGAAATCAAGCATCCTTATTAAAAAGAAAACAGCTAGTGTTGTCAGGAAGCATAAATAATTACATAGAACTCAGATGGAATTGTTCTTAGATACTAATTCTCATGCTAGTTACGTAAGTTTGTTTGATCACCTAAACTCATCTCAGGAATGAAAAAGATCCAAGACTGCATATATTAAATACAGGTTACTACAGAAAAGCCTTAGATTGAACTGATTCTTGAAATCACAGGGGGGGGAAAAAAAAAAGTAATTAATTTTAGGAAATATACTGAATTTTTTTTCATGCCAAGCCACACATTAATGAATTAGTCTCTCATATTCACCACATAAAGAATGGAAAAGACTGATAAATACCTTGGTTTCTCTAACTTGTTTTGTCCTACTGAAGCAGCAAGTACATGATACTTTAGTTTTCACAGGCATTACAACTGGTATATGAAAACAGCCCTGAGACAAAGAAGGAAGTGCAAACTAGCCAGAATGGAAATGTATTCATCCATGTCATAGGTTCAGTATAACCACAAGACAGAAAAAGCTGTGCAAATTGCATCAAACTGTTGTGGGTTTCTTTTTTTTTTAAAGTCACTGCATTAGGGGCCCATGAGCGTGGCATCCGGCACTGTTGTTTTCAATTGCATAAATTCTGAGAACACTACTAATTAGAAAGAATAGAAAAAAGGAGAAGGTGCATTACAGAATGCTCCTTATTTAAAAAAAAAAAAAAAAAAAAAAAAATCAGTTTGAAGGCACTGTTTTCTATCAATTTTTCTCCCTTTTGTAACATTTCATTTGCCAGTCAAGGACTTTTTACATTTTGTAAAGACTTTTTTAAAGATAAATAAAATTGTAAATCAATACAAGGAGTTTAGACATTAGCTGAGACTAACGTTGATAAGATATTAACACTGCCAACAAAATATGGCTGAGTGCAAATAAGTTTCCTTCACATCATTTAAATACAAAATACATTGAATTGACTATAAAATTAAGGAATGCATTTCTGAAAAAGTAAAAAAAAAAAAAATAAAATTAAAGATTAGATAAATAAATTTTCTGCAAGGTAAAATGCTGCAGATTTTCTCAGCAGTTATGTGCCTAAAATTTAGTTTCAGTTTGCTCTGTGTTATATGGTATTGTCCCAGTATTTCACTAGCTTATGACACCCAGTGTAAACTGATTTATGGTCTTAGTTCACTGGAAGCCTGAACTTTCTTTATTGTAGTCAGAAAGAGTTATCAGTGACATCAGCCTCAAGGAACAAATAATTGAGCCCTTTAGGTTCTCTGCTGTGACTTATTTGTACAAATATGTGTTATACATGAAGGCATTGTGAAGTAGTAGCATAATACATTTGCCTTTGAGGCAAAAACATTGACATTTTAGCTACACACTGATTTCATTAGTAGCTGAGAAAAATGCCACCAGAACACTTTTGTCATCATAGTTTTGCAATCCTATTCTCCAGAACGCTTTCTTTTTTTCACTGAAAATACCTAACTTCTGTCTCTTCAGTATCTAAATCTTTCTCTATACCCAGGTTTTAATTTCTCTATTCCTTTACAAACATAACTTATATTCCCTTAACATATCCTTTAAAATGAATTGAACAGCACAACAGGCACTGAGATGTGTTTCCTCTTTAAAAGGATTTTTGGGTGATGTGGGCAAGTATTTATATAAATAAAAAGTATGTTTTGATACTTGAGAAGAAAGGTGCAGGTCCCAGTGGAGTGTTGGAAGTGAGGAGTCAAAGTTCACTCCGAACATTCCACATCCCTTAATATCCATGTAATGATGACTACTGTTCTTGCTAGGGAGAACTTAGAAGAAAAAACACTTTCCATTTAAGGTTTCACAGGGTAACTGTTTTATAATGTTAAAAAATTCTAAAATCAAAATCTGTTGTTAAACAGAGTAGGACTTACATAAATCAGCTCTGAATTCCATTTGCATAGCACAGAACTGGATTCAGCTATACTTGCAAGAATTTAACTGCTATGAAAAATCTATTTAACTTTGGTTTGTTCTATCTCTGAAGTTGTGGTATTTATCCTTCCTAAGGAAGAGAAGCTTTTCTATGAATCCTTACAGGGAATGAAGATAAATTTTCAAACTTAAGCAATCACTGGTCCTGGAAATTTATTTTATACATCTTAATTCCTAATTTTTTCCCACTTTACCTCTTTGCAGCTCTCTGATCAGGAGTATTATCTTTCACCATATGTATTCTGAAGAATGCAAAATCTGTGTATTATATACAACTTGCACAGTTTTCTAAGCTCTTTACTCTTTCTGAGGCGCTTTTTTTTTTTTCCCCCACTACAAATTTGGCTATGGCAGGCTGCCAGATTAATTCTGCTTATGTTCAGCTGGAACTTCTGCATAGAAGGAGTTCTATTGTATTTTAATCATCCAGCAGTGTTCCACTTGCTGCTTGACAGCTCTCATTGAGTCCAAAATTCATAGGATGCCCCTGTGTAATGGACTTTAAAGCTTCTTTGTGGAAATTTTATTGCCTGATGTGTCCCAGGCCATGGAGGCAGGGATTTGAGAGTTTCCTAAACTTTGTTCCCCTGCAGAGATCAAACATACTCTCATCTGCTCTGAGTGCATGTCAATGGCTATATAAGTGCTCTACTTAATAGATAATTATAAAAAAGAAGGCATTTTGGAGCACTATTGTTCAAGACACTTTTTTTTTTTTTTTTTTTTTTTTTAATAGTAATTTTTGTTACCATAATCAGGGTAAAAAATGAAAACAAGAATTTAATTTTTTTTTTTTTTTCTTTTAATATTGTTGAAGTTTCTGCTCCAAGATCTGGAGCTGGTTCAAACCTGGGAGAGGAGATTTTGAACAGTTGAAGGGTATTTAGAATTTAGACTGAGCACATAAATGACTACTTATATTTGACCTGGTAAGGTGGTGGAATTGCATTAAATATGCCTCCTGTAACATATCTTGCCATACTCCCATCCACTGATATGTGTGAACATTTCTTTTTTCTAATCTGAGCTCTAACTTTTCCTTTTCTTTTACTTTAAGAAAGTAGCCTGGATAAGTAGAAGTATTTTTACCTCTGTTTTTTGTAGTAATATGAAGTTTGTACTCAGGCAGAATACATCTGTTAAAAGGAAGAGGGAGTAATTCACATTTCATAAGACATAATAGGTGTCTCACTATCTATCATTGTAAAACACATCATTCTCTAGAACTTAAATAAAATATATGGGAACTGGTAGCATGTTCATTGCAATGAAACAAATAATTCATTTTGGCATACCAACAACAGTGAGTATGAAATAGGGGAGGGGAGGACTTAAAGGGATTTCTTAATAAAATTTTGTCAGGTTTTGGTTTTATTATTTAGTTGTACATATTATGCAAAATTTCTTCTGATTCTTCAAAAATACACTGAAGTATGTTTGATTCCAATTAAGAGCTTTATTTTTCCGGGGGGGAAATATATATATATATGTATGTGTGTGTGTGTGTGTGTGTGTGTGTATATATATATATTTCTCCTTCATTTTTAGAGTCCTTTCAAAAAAAATGCAGTGAAGTTGTCATTTGTCATTCAGTAATTAACCATAATAACCTAAGCTAAAGCTATTTCAGTAAAACAGTCCTACAGACATATGACCTCAGCTACATCCTTGTATATGAGATTATTTTAAATGACAGTGGGGAGTAAGATAAAACCTTAATACTTTTAAATCTGACAATGCATCAGTTTATGAAAGTCCAGTGACTTAATGTGTGGTGTTTTTATGAGACTGACATCTCTACAAAACACTAGAACTATAGTATCTCTTTTGCTTTCATTTTTCCCCCTTTCGTTCCTTCTCCACCTGTATTTGATTAGGTACAAAAAGATAAAAAGCACGTGACGCCAATTTTCACAATGAAAATGTAGAATTAAAGAAGGATTAAGTTCCTTTCAGTTTTCTTTCTGGAGGGTCCAGGCAGCTGCTAATCATTATGTTTGCAATTCAAAAACAAGACCCTAGGTTAGCCTGTGCTAGTTAATTTACAAGAGTCACCAGTATTTGATTAGACGCCTATGTTTAATAAGAATGCTTGGTAGAAGGAATTGAGCCATTTATTTCTGTAATGTTAGCAACTGTCTGATCTCTACAGGATCATTTAGATTCTCTGGTTAAATGCAAAAATAGGGTCATACAGTCTAGTGAGAGTAGTCCTAACACATACTAGGCAGCCACATTCCTAACATCACCTCCTTCCATTAATGGAATATTTGCTGTGAACTTTTGTTTTGTGTATGTTGTAGATTTCTAGAGTTGAGCAATTGGTTTCTAAACGCAATAAAAATAACATTTGAAATTAAAAGAAAGCCATACATTTGTGAGAAACTTAGTGAATAAAAACAATTTTTTTCTCTCTTTAATTTTCACATTCCAAAGCCTTTGACTTGGTTGTGCATTTTCTGTTTCCAAGAAGATAAAGTGAACTAAATCAATTCTGCCTGGCTCATGCAAAGTCCAGCATGAGACAACATTCAAGTAGCACATTCTGTTTAGAGTTTGGAGCTCATAGGCAAAACTGGTAACCTTTTGGAACTGAAGCTGCAGAGGTCAGAAAACTTGACCTTCTATCTGTAAGTGTTATCTCTAGTAGAGAGTAGTACACTTGGGTTGTCCAAGAGTGCAGTAACAGACAGAGAATTTCATTATTAAGTTCCTGAGGCAGATGTGCAGTTGTAAAGGCAAAACATGATGCTTCCATAGAGCAAGGGAAAAAAGGAAAAAAAAAAAAAATTGAAATACCTCAAAAATTTTGTTCAGCACTGAACAATTTTTTCTTCCTGTAAGTGCTTTAAAAACCAGATGGCACTGTCAAGGATACCTAATGTTAATTTGGTAATTGTCTTTATTACGGGACCCTTGATCTCAGCCTAAGCTTGCCAAGCTTTAAGCATTATGGGCAGCATTTTCCTGCTTGTTGCATGCCTTTGTTTAAAGGGCACAAAAGAACAGCCAAACTCCATGTGGTTATGCCATTTCAGACATTAGTTTACTAAAAACTTTGGCATTTGCTAGAATTTAAGCTGTTTTGGCATTTTGTAGAATTTAAGCTGTCCTTTGAAATTACAAGAACTACTGTCCAGATTTAACAAAAGCATAATTTACTGAAAGTGCAGCTCAGACACACCATGACAACTTGTCAGAGACTGACTGTTAGGCTCTTTTACAATGCTGATTGTTGTGATCATGCGGTATTTTCACAGAACTGTCATGGGCTGAGCAAAGTAAGTATTTTTTGTTCAGGAGATGAGCAAGGCCTTTTCTGTAATTTCCCCTGTATGTTGTCAGGAGATGCTGTGCAGTATAATACTGAGAGCAGGGAAGCTTAAATTGGAATCTGATTAGGGTTGCTTTATCTGGTGACTTCTCTGCAGGGGGCTGGGTGCCTAGCTGAACAGGTACTTGCTAGATAAAGCAAGGGAAGGCAGAATTTTTGTGACTAAGAGGAAGCATTATCAAAATCTTTGAGATGACCTGGCAGAGAGGATTAGGTTAGCAATCAGATTGGCACAGGAGACCAAGGGAAATCACTTTGAGAGTAGCTGTAAGCTGAAGGACAGAAATGAACCTACTGTTTGGAATGTGTCTATTCAGAATATGGATTTAAGCTTAAAGTGGTGAGTTTTTTGGTTTGTGTGTGTGTGTGTTTCTTTTTAAATTTTATTTTATTTTTGTTCTCAAACAGTGCAGTCTATCAACAAAATGAACCAAGTTCTGTATCACAGAATCAAAGAATCAAAGAATGATAGTATCATAGAATGGCTTGGCTTGGAAGGGGCCTTAGAGATCATCTGGTTCCAGCTGCCCTGCTATGGGCAGGGACACCTTCCACTAGACCAGTTTTTCCAAGATACTGTCCAACAGGGCCTTGAACAGTTCCAGGGAGGGGACAACCACAACTTCTGTCAGCAACGTGTTTTGGTTCCTCACCACTATCACAGCAAATAATTTTTCTGTAATATCTGATCAAAACCTGTGGTGTTTCTCCGCAAGACTAGACGACTGCCAATAGCAAAAAGAAAGAGCCTGCTCTTTGTCCTGGGGGAAAATATTGCTTTATTTTCCAGTCCTGCCCTGCTTGGCTGAAGATCTTCCCAATAGCTCGCCAGTGCCAGAGAGACCTCAGCCCTGCCTGTCCGGGGGCTTTTTCCAGAGGCAGGGACAAGGCACCACCCAATCAGGGAGAAGTGGCAGTGGAAGAGAGTTAGGTTACAGATGAGTAAGGAAAAACCACGATACAGATTACAAATCCAATAAAACACAATATAAACACAATTAATGCATTACAACAAAAACCTACTCTGTTTCAGTTTGAAGCCATTCTCCCTTGTCCTGTCACTACATGCTCTCATAAAAAGTCCCTCTCCTGCCTTCTTATGACCTCCCTTCATGGTAGTGGAAGGCTGGAATTGAGGCACTCCTAAATCTTTCCGCCAGGCTAAACAATCTAAGTTCTCTCAGCCTTTTGTCAAATGAGAGGTTCTCCATCCCTCTGATCCCCTTGGTATCCCTCCTCTGGACTCTCTCCAACAGCTCCATGCCCTTCCTGTGCTGGGGGCAGTTCTACAGGTGGGGTTCTCACCAGAGCAGGGCAGAGGGGCAGAATCCCCTCCCTCCCCTTCTGCCCATAGGGCTTTGGATGCAGCCCAGGACACACTTGGCTTTCTGGGCTGGGAGTGTCCATGGCTGACTCATGTCCAGCTCCCAGCTCCTCATCACCTTCTGGGCCTTCTGGGCAGGGATACTCTTGATCTGTTCATCCCCAACCTGGGCTGGCACTGAGGCCTGCCCTGACCCAGGATCAGGGTCAGGACTTGGCCTGTTAGACTGCGTGAGATTCCCATAGGCCACTGCTCAAGCTTGTCCAAGGACCTTCTGTCCCTCAAGAGTGTCAACTGCACCACTTAGCTTGGTGTCATCTGCAGATTTGTTGAGGGTGAACTTGGTCTCTTCATCTGTGTTATTGCTGAGGATATTTAATAACACTGGTCCCGTTGGACTCCTGAGGGAGAGCACAGAAAAAATAGGACAATTCATCAGGAGTGGCCTATCACCCTGGTGTCTGGGGTAAAGGAACGGACAATACTGGGATGGAGATGAACACAGCTGTTTGGGGACCTATGGTCCAAAATGGCATAGAACATTCATCTGACATTAAGAGAAATTGTCGCAGTGCCCTCTACGCTTGGTTGGCACAGCCCACAGGCTAGCTCAGCCTCACACTGCGGCTAGCGTGTGATGGGGTTGGGGTGGTAGGCTGAACCAGCCACCTCCTCCATGTGGGGTCTTGGTCCCCCACACCAGCAACAGGACCAGATGGAAATCGCGACTGCGGCGGCAGATGAAGAGCCGGTACTCTCAGGCAGGGTTTAGTAAAAGTTTATTGGAGGGGAGTCCAACAGGGAGCTCTGCCTCGGTCGACCTCTGCTCTGAGAGAGCCCCGAACAGGCTTGGGAAGTAACTTTTAAACTGGGGTGGAACCAGGGGTGGCAACAACAGGTCAGCCAATAAGGGTACAAGGGGGTGTAACAATGGGTGTTAACTCTCAAACAGGGAACCAACCACAAGAAGGGGGTGGGGGATTTCCCAGGCACCCTCCAATCACTTGATGCCCTTCTTGGATCTTTCCAGAAACCAGGGAAGGGCTCTAAAGTGACAGGCAGGGCGCCCAAGGGGAGAGAGAGAGGATTGACAGGGACAGATGAGGGAGAGGGGTGATTGACACTTAACAGAAGGTTATATAACAAGCATGTGGGGGAAAGGACCATTGTAGAAAACTGGGGGTACATTGGAACAAACCATTATAAAATCTCATGTAAAATTACAGAAAGCTTACAAAAACACATAGGAACATAACAAACCAACTTTTGCACCACCACAAGAAATTTTGTGTTACGGACATTAGAAAAGTCTCTGTATCTTCACACACACACACACACACACACACACACACACACACACACACTCATCCTTCCTAGTATTTACTACTTCATATTTGCAGGTTTGGATTTTTCAGAAGATAAAGTCTCCTCCTGTGATAATGACGTGTCGTAAGAATGTAAATTAGATAGCTCATGAACCTGAATTGCCCACAGCTTCATAGCGACAAAATGGGCAAACAAAACAGAAGCATGACAATGCACTGTTGACAGTGTTTAGACAGTTAACATGGCAGACAGAAGACTTACTTGGGTGAGTGGCCCAAGCATTAGGTTATCGCAGTCCACTGCTCTTCAGGGTGCTGTGAAGAAACAGCTTTCCAGAGGAAGCATCTTTAGAAAGATACTCCTTGTGTCCAGTGAACAGGCACTCCCTAGTGATTTAGCTCAGTCGTGACAGCTACTAAAGCAGCGGAGCAGTGCAGCCTCCTCCGGTGATGCAGGAACAAAGGAAGAGGATCCAATCTTCTGGTCCCAGGAACCAGTGACCAAAAAGACCCCAGGGTCTCAAGGTTGCTGGGTTTTATAGAGTATTGAGGAGGCAGATTTAACAACTTGGGCCAATGAGGAAACAGCCAACTGGGGTAGGGATCCAAAATGCACCAATCAGGGAGGGTAAAAACCAGAAACTAGGGTAACAATGAATCTGGAACAATGTATTACCATAGGACCAAAGACTCATGGAATTGTGTGGTTTTCTGCTTGCCATGAGCAACAGGGAAGTCTCTTAGGGTGACTTCCCAGGGGGAGAACATAACTGGTTTAAAAGTGTCTCAGAGGCTGCAAACCCTCCATGGGAGTGCAGCTTTCTCTGTGGTGACTGTCCCAGGGATTCAGCAAGTTGGGTTTTTGTAGGCAATGCACTTTCATAAAACCAAAATGCAGTAACAAACAAAATACAGAAATAAAATTATAGGTAAAAATGAAGTTTTCAAAAGACAAGTACCTCCAGAGTGTCATGCGGCAGGCATTTATTACAGTCTGCAGCTTGTTTACTACTTCCTTTAACTAAAGAGATAAATTAAGTCAATTTTATTATCTAATAGCTATTCAGCATATTTATTGCATGCTGGGGTTTATATTTAAACACTGGTATTTATATAACTCTTGAATCCAATTGGAGTTATAGCAGAATTAATCCTGTTTTGTTAAGATACTGAGGTCTAGAAAAATAAGGAACTGTTGAAGAGACAGCAAGATACAAACACATAAAATTTTTCTCCTAAGCAGCCAGGAAGGAAAAAAAGGAAAAAAAAAAAAAAAAAAAAAAAAAAAAAAAAAAAAAAAAAAAA
>JANEHK010002230.1:0-10076 GCA_025960845.1 Tachycineta bicolor
TAAAATTCTAAATTTTGATTCACGGAATTTTGGCTTGGCGATTTATTACAATTTGGTGACCCTGATGTGATGGTCTGATTTTGGGACCCTTGGACCCCTGTCTCTGGCCAGGAGGCGCTCTGCTGAGTTCAGTGGCCTGGCAGAGCCAGGAGACCTTGTGGAACCGATCAAACCACACGACAAACTTAAGCAAAAGCCACACTTAAAGGGGGATAGGCGAGATGAGAGCTCTTGGGGAACTCGGGGAGGTCCAGGATACAGGGCTTCCACGGCCGCAGCGAAGACATGACTCGTAAAACTCTACGTGCACGAAGAATCCACGCAAGAAAAGGATAGTAAGTATTGCGTGGTTGAGTGGGGGTGACCGAGCGTGTGAGTGAGATGTGATTTTATCACGAAGCGAGTGGGACCCCAAAATCGCAGTTCCACTTCCCCGTGAGGGGTGTGGTCGGTCGCAGGGGAAGCGAAAGTTACGGGAGTAACAAATGCACCTCACACGTAAAACCCAAAAACTCGGGAGTTTGGGGGGAGGTGGGTCACAGGAAGGCTGAGAGGGAAGGGTACGTCCTCGGGAGTTCCAGGACTGGTAAACCTTTCAGCCTAGGACCAGGGAAGGGTCCAGGGAGAGAAAAGCAGGAAAAGGAGAGCACATAATCATTAGGGGAAACCCTGGGAGGGATCGATCACCCTTAAGGGTTAGTAGCCAGTGACACTATAAAATGGGACAAAGGAAAAGTAAAACACAGGAGAAAGCCACAGGGAAATCCGCAAAGGGAGTAGCTCAGGACATTCCAGAGATTCCACTTGAAAGTCCTTTGGGATGGATGTTAGAACATTGCGAGGAATGCCATGCACGGAAAAGAAATCTAAAGAAAAAATGATACACTATTGCATAGAGGTTTGGGGGCGGGAGGGGTTGAAGTACGGGACCATGTAATATGGCCTGTCTTCGGAACATTTGAGGAGTGGATTTGTAATGCTTTAGTCAGCTACGTGAAAAGGGGAAAGAACAAGGAGGAATATGAGTATGCTAGAATTTGGGAAAAAACGGATACTAAATTTTACCGGTGAGACTTAAAAATCCCACTGGAACCTCAAGTGATAAATGGGAACCTTTAGATTACTTGCCTCCACCATACCTCATGCCTCCACCACCACCTGCACCAAACCCTGGTGCCCCTCCCGAACCCCCAGGGTCCGGGCTTCCCCCTATGCAAGGAATCCCCGCCCCTTCACTGATTGCATCAGCGCCTCCTCCGGGACCACAGTCCCCACAGGCAGTGGTTCAACCCCCGCCCTCTGGGCTCCCTCCCCTGCTAGAACCCACGCCAGTTCCCCAGCCTTCCTGGCAGGGTGCCCCGCTTCCCAAGCCCCAAGCCCCGCTCCTCGATTCCTCATCACTCGAATTAGATTTGGCCCCTTTCCTCAGCCCCGCTGTCCAGGCTCCTCAGAATCCACTAGAGGCCAGACACACTCCACCTGCCAGGAGAACCAGGAGACAATTAAAAAGGTTAAATGAAGTGGAAAGAGAATGAGGGCGAAAGAAATAACCTTTTCCCTTTATGGGAAGTGCCCACTGCCCCAGGAATCATCGGATACGTAAACATATCGATTAACACAAGTGATGTTAGAGCTTTCAAAAAGGAAATGGGAAAGCTTATGGATGACCTTTTAGGAGTATCAGAAAGATTAGACGAGTTTTTAGGAACTAGTATATACTCGTATGAAGACCTTACTGCAATCTTAAGGTCGTTATTTAACACCGAAGAAAGGGAAATGATAAGGCAAGCAGGGATGAGGGAGTGGGAACACCGAAACCCCCAAAGCACCACAGGGGACCAGAAATGGCCAAGCCAAGATCCCCGGTGGAACGCTCAGACAGAAGAAGGTAGGAGAAATATGATTAATATGAGGAATATAATAATTCAAGGCATCAGGGAGGCCGTGCCCAGGGGGCAAAACCTAAGTAAAGTATTTGGGAAATGCCAAGGGAAGGAGGAAACCCCTACTGAATGGTTAGAAAGATTAAGAAAAAGCCTCCAGGTATACTCCGGGACAAACCCTGATTCCCCTGTGGGGGAAGTTTTGTTAAAAACACAATTTGTTGCAAAATCATGGGAGGATATATGGAGGAAATTAGAAAAAATTGAGTGTTGGCAGGAAAAGGGTTTGCAGGAATTGTTGAGGGAAGCT
The DNA here is from genome assembly GCA_025960845.1 of Tachycineta bicolor. NCBI lineage: Eukaryota > Metazoa > Chordata > Aves > Passeriformes > Hirundinidae > Tachycineta > Tachycineta bicolor. The sequence goes on from JANEHK010002230.1 coordinate 2,194, forward strand.
CAGAAGGTATATATGAGGAGAGATGAGGAGAAACAGAAAATACAAGCAAAGGTGTTGGTAGCAGCAGTAAGGGAAGCCCAAAAACAGGAACGTCCCCAAGACCTAGGGAAAACATTAAAAAGGGTCCCACAGAAAAAGCCCGCCCTCCCTCAGAAGAGGTCCCCTACTAATCAAAACGAGGGACCTGAATGTTTCTATTGTAAAAAGAGGGGCCACCTGAAAAGGGACTGTAAGAAGAGAATGAGGGATGAAAAAAATGTTCCAAGAAGACTAGGGATGTCAAGGGCTTTTTATTTTGGGGTCCATAACATCTAAAGAGCCTGTGGTAAAACTTAAAATAGGACCTGAAGGGAAGGAGATGGAATTCCTAGTAGACTCGGGGGCCGAAAAAAGTACTTTTAAACAATTGCCCCCAGGGTGTAAAATCAGTAAGGATTCTATGGTGGTCATAGGGGCAAAGGGAGAACCCTTTAAAGTTCCCGTAGTAAAAAATGTAGAAATTGAATCTGAAAATAAGATTTGCTTAGGGGATATGTTATTAGTTGAAGAGGCCGATTATGACTTATTGGGCCGAGATCTGATGGTGGCATTGGGTATTAATTTAATAGTGAAAGACTCTAGATTGATAGTAAGTTTATATAAATTGACCCCTGAGGATGAAAAGAAAATTAATCAGGAGGTATGGCACATGGGAAGGGAGGCGGGGAAACTGGACATGGAACCAATTTCAATTGAAATTGAAAGACCAGAAGACCCCATAAGGGTGAAACGATACCCTATCTCCCTAGAAGGGAGACGAGGATTAAAGCCTATAATAGAGGATCTAATAGCAAAAGGGATCCTAGAACCCTGCATATCCCAGCATAACACCCCTATCCTAGCAATAAGGAAAACAGATGGGAGCTATCGATTAGTTCAGAATTTGAGAGCAGTTAATGAGAGAACAAAAACATGGTTCCCCGTAGTAGCAAACCCATACACTCTTTTGAACCGGGTCTCCCTAGAGGATATATGGTATAGCGTAATAGACCTAAAGGATGCTTTTTGGACTTGCCCATTAGCAGAAGGGAGTCGAGACTATTTCGCTTTTCAATGGGAAGACCCAGACACAAATAAAAAACAACAGCTAAGATGGGCTTCCCTCCCCCAGGGGTTTGTCGACTCACCTAATTTGTTTGGACAAGCCCTGGAACAGCTACTAAGCAAATTTTCCCCGGGGGAGGGAACTAAGATCCTGCAATACGTAGATGACCTGTTAATTGCAGGACAAGAGGAGGGGAAAGTAAGAAATTGCACCATATTGTTACTAAACTTTCTGGGAGAAAAGGATTGAAGGTCTCAAAGTCTAAACTTCAGTTTACAGAGCCTGAGGTAAAGTACCTAGGACTTTGGATTACAAAAGGGAAAAAAAGATTAGACCCAGAGAGGGTGGCCGGCATAATAGAGTTACCTCCCCCAGAAACAAGAGACAAGTGAGACAGCTGCTGGGGCTCCTCGGATATTGCCGTCAGTGGATAGAGGGCTATAGCGAGAAGGTTAAGTTTTTGTATGAGAAATTAAGGACAGATAAGCTAAAATGGACCGAGCAAGATGAAAGAGAATTAAAGCATTTAAAAGAAGCTTTAATTGCAGCCCCTGTCCTAAGCCTTTCAGATGTGAAAAAGAAGTTTCAGTTGTTCATCGATGTGAGCAACCACACAGCCCATGGATTCTTAACCCAGGATTGGGCGGGGGACAAAAAACCTGTAGGCTATATCTCCAAATTACTTGATCCAGGAAGCAGGGGATGGCCCACATGCCTACAGGCAATTGTGGCAGTAGCCCTACTAGTAGAGGAATCTAAGAAGATTACTTTTGGGGCCCCGTTAGTAGTTTACACTCCCCACAATGTAAGAACTATCCTACAGCAAAAGGCAGATAAGTGGCTTACAGATGCTAGGCTTTTAAAATACGAGGCCATACTCATTCATGCACCTGAATTAGAACTGAAAACAACCACAGCCAAAAACCCAGCAGAGTTCCTTTTTGGGGAAGCATCAGAAGGGCCCACCCATAATTGCTCTGAAATGATAGAACTCCAAACAAAGGTTAGGGCCGATTTAGAAGATGAGGAACTGGAGGAGGGGGGGAAATGGTTTGTAGATGGGTCAGCCCGAGTTTTGGAAGGGAAAAGAAAGTCAGGTTATGCCATCATAGATGGAAAAACAGGAAAAGTAGTCGAATCTGGCCCCTTAAGTGCATCCTGGTCAGCACAAGCATGTGAACTATATGCAGTCCTGAAGTCTCTAAAAGGGCTAGAAGGAAAAGCAGGGACCATTTACACAAATTCCAAATATGCTTTTGGAGTAGTACACACGTTTGGAAAAATTTGGGAAGAAAGAGGATTAATAAACACACGAGGGAAAAGCCTAGTACATGAAAATTTAATAAGACAAATTTTAGAGGCTATAAGAGAGCCGAAAGCCATCGCAGTAGTATATGTAAAAGGGCATCAGGTAGGGATGCATTTCAGAACAAGGGGAAATAACCTGGCAGATCAGGAGGCGAGAAGGGCAGAGCTCCTTACCCTAGATGCTCCAGAAACCTTAGAGGGTGAACCCCAGGAATTCCCTTCCTGCCCCTCTGAAAGGGAAATAGAGGAATTCAAGAAAATAGGAGGAGTGCTAGAGGATGGGAAATGGAAACTACCTGATGGTTGAGAATTAATACCAAAGGCAATTGCCAGAAAAATTTTAAGAAGACTACACTTGCAGACCCACTGGGGAACCCAGGCCCTGGCTGAGCAATTCTTAAAATTCTTTGGGTGTAAAGGAATCTATGAAATAGCAAAACAGGAGGTCCAGGGATGTATTATATGTCAAAAGATAAATAAATCTAGGAATAGGCAAGTATCCCAAGGGGGACGTCCTTTAGCCTACCACCCCTTCGGGAGGATCCAGGTGGATTTTACTGAGTTACCAAAAATTGGGAGGCATAGATACCTATTAGTATTAGTAGACCAATTAACCCACTGGGTAGAAGCATTGCCAGGTCCTCAGGCCACCGCTCAAGTAGTGGCTAAGAAACTACTAGAGGAAATAATACCCAGATATGGAATCCCAGACTCCATCAATTCAGACCAGGGGACACACTTCACCTCCAAAATCATAAAACATTTCGCAAATGCCTTAGGAATTCTGTGGGAATACCATACACCATGGCACCCCCAGAGTTCAGGACAGGTAGAAAGGATGAATCAAACATTGAAAGCCCAAATATCGAAACTTATGCTTGAGATCAAGATGTCATGGGTAAAGTGCCTTCCCCTGGCACTTCTGAACATCAGGACTCAACCCCACTCAGGATCAGGGCTATCTCCTTTTGAGATGTTATATGGAATGCCATACGAACATGGAATGCCAGTGGGACACCCTCGAATTGAGGACTGTCAAATACAATCTTATCTTGTATCAATTAATAAAAATTTACAGGAACTTTGAAAACGTGGACTAGTATTACAGAGTACACCTTTAGGATTTGCCATCCACAAGATCCAACCAGGAGACAAGGTGTTAATCAAAACGTGGAAAGAAGCACCGCTGACTCCTCACTGGGAGGGACCTTTCCTCGTCCTCCTGACCACGGACACTGCAGTAAGAACCGTGGAAAAAGGTTGGACACACTCTTCTCGAGTAAAAAGGGTCGAGCCATGAGATAACATTCCGGAGTGGAGAATAACCTCTTCACCGGGAGACCTGAAGCTGAAAATTCACCAACAGACTCAATGACCAACCGGTATTCTATAAGTTGTATCCAAGAGGGGTGTACCTGTCATCCTTTTGTTCATTTTAAGTGTGCTCATTGTAAAGAGATTTGGGTAGCTCATTGTTACAGAGGGATCAGACCTTGGAGCCTGTGTGAAACTTGTTTAGAGGAGGAAAGGCGGCTCACAGACCTTTTCCTTTATGTTGCCACTGAAGCAGGTATATTAGAATTGGATTCCCTGGGGTGGTTCCATCTATTCACAAACGGGTTGAGGGGAGAGCTAAATATAAGGGCTGAGCCTCTGGCATTTGAGTGTAGGAGGACAGTCAATGTACCCTGTTGGGGAGGATGAGGCCAAAAAAACCCTATAAATATGATTGTCTATATTCTGGGAATGTGGGAACTGTGGGTGAGATAGAATTGAGAGTAAGTTTTGATGTTTGAGATGTATTGGATACTGGATGTATAAGAAAGCAGTTGTGTAACCAGCTGAAGGTCACCTGCAGCCAGACCCAGGTCAAATGGAATGTTCTGTCACACCCCCCAATGGTTCATCCCACACCTGTACCCCTCCCCTAAAGTATCAGGTATCTGTAAGCCCATTGGCACAGATCCTGTTCCGGCCCACCTCGAGACCCCTTATCAGGGGGCTCCGAAGGTGGCTCGGCCTCTTTACCCCTCTTTACCTCTCTTTGGCTCTTTGGCTCTTTACCTCTTTACCTCTCTCTTTGCTCCCCACCATTCCCTACCCTTGCCCTTCCCCCACCTCCTTGGCCTCGCCACGAGCTGCGGCCTGGCAGCTCAAAGCAAGGCCTTACATCCCTTACAATAAACCCAATCTTCTAAAACCTAACTGCAGAGATCTCTCGTTTACGTTTACATACACCGTCCTGGAGTCCACAGCAACAGCGGAGGGAAAAACAGTATCTACAGTACCCTGTATAGCAGACCAAATAAAATTGGCCAAGTGGGGCACGTACAAAAGGCGATATGCTAACAGGACAGACTATGGAGGCCCGGAAGAATACCCTTGCTGCCAAGAAGATGGATTACCTCTCCGCTGGTGGCACCCCGGTGGGCAGAGGCAAAGGCAGAGGGGTACACCTATGGGTAATCCTAGTGATCCTGAGCCTAGTGGTGTACCACACGACTGGCCTCCCAAACCCTAAGGGACAAATGGGGCATGAAAAGGAGTGCCTGGAGGAGACTCAGCAAGAGCCTACCTGGGGCCAAAATTTAGCTTTCTGGGTACATTTTAATTGTCCAGAATTCCAACAAAGGGGGGTTTGCACCCACAACGAAAGTTGGTTCAGGGTATGTGAATTAAAGGAAAAAAGCATATACCATGACCCAGTGGCAATGCCTAGAAAAAGGAGAGATCTGAGTAGCCTGCCCATAATTCCTATCTGTGAAAAGTGTAATAAAACTGTGTGAGTTAGGGGTAAGAAAGAATGGAGTGGTGTGAGAGTGGTTTTATTAAGTTATTAAGTTATTTTTGTAAGATTTTTAAGTTATTTTTGTAATGGTTCAGTTCACTGTACCCCCCTGTGTTCTGGAATAGTTTTCCCCCTTATGAGTTAGTTATTTAAGTAGACATTTTCTGTCAATCATTCCTTCCCTGCACCTGTCCCTGTCAATTACCCCCCTCTCCTCGTGGTCGCCCTGTCTGTCACTTCGAGATCCTTCCCTGGATTCTGGAAAGATCCAGGAGAGGTGTCGAGTGATAGGCTGGTGCCCGGGGAATCCCCTCCTACCCTTCTGTGATTTGTCAATGGTTCAAAGGTTGACACTCCTGTTACCACCCCTGTGTTCTCTGGTTGGCTGACCCATTGTCAGCCCTCCCCCGTTTATAAGTGGCTGTCAAGCTTTGATCTCTGCTCTCTCTGGGCAGCAGTGGTCTGAGGTGGAGCTCCTTGCCGGACTCCCCTTAATAAACTACCTTCTACCCTGCCTAAAGAGAGACGACTCTTTTTCCGTCGCCGCCGTCGCAACTCCATTAGGTCCACTCACTGGTGTGGGGAACCAAGAACCTACCGGGACGAGGTGACTCGCCCTGCCTGTAACCCCAACCAATCCTCGTAGTGGCAGTGCAGAACTGAGCTAGCCTGCATGCCTGCCAGGTGTGAAAGGACACTGCTATAAAAGAATCCACCTTTGTAGCATATTTTCAAGTAAACAAGCTGTGCTATGATCAGAATAAATTAGGGATGTGTATGCTAAATGGGAAAACCTATTGGGTTGGACAGAATGAAAGGCTTAAGACAGCTTCCTTGAGCAGCGGGCCCATCATCCTAGATCTAAGTGAGAACGATGAGAGTTTGCTTATCGTTAGAAAGGACCTTCTGCTTCTCTAAAAATGAGGAGGGGATGGATCCAGAAAGCAAAATACAGAGGGTGGCCCAGGAATTAAAAAGGCAGGAGCTGGAGGCAAAAAGAAAAAGGATGGAGCAAGAAAGGATGAGGTCACTCAGTGAACAATACGAACAGTTAGAAAAACAATCTAGTGATTGGAGTTTGCCAGCCTCTAGTAAAAATCTTTTTATAGAACTAGTGCAGGAAATTGCCACAGAATTAGGGCTGTCAAATTGCTGGATTTGTGAGGGACTAAAGTCAGCTGAAAAATGGCCCTGGAAAGGTGAGAGTTTAGCTCCAGAACAACTTTTAAAATGGGACAACCAAATAATAAAAACGATGTCACGACCTGAGGGGTGGACCTTAGACAAAAAAATAATAGGGACCATCTGCATTAGTAGAGAAGGGAATAAGTATACCGAGATAGGATATACCCCTTGCATATCCACGCTGGCTGTCAATTCTAATAATAAGGCTAAGGTCTGGCAGCCTGAGCCTCCTGCTGGATACTGGAGCAGAAAGAAAGAAAAAGGGTGTGACTGGATTAGTGAAATTGAGCTATGTTGGAATGAATTAGCTGGTGCCACCCCTTACCAATCATTAGGGAACCTAAAAGAGTTCTGGGAATAGCCAGAAAGCACAGAAATTAAGTGGAAAGCCCCGAGTGGAATTTATTGGATCTGTGGGAAAAAGGCCTATAGTGAACTATCCCGCAAGTGGAAAGGATCCTGCACTCTGGGGATGATTAGACCTTCCTTTTTCACACTGCCCCGATCAGATAGCAACCTGCTAGGTGCTCCATTATATGAGACCCTCAACAGAAAAAGAAGGGAAACAAAAAGAGAACTCCCAAATGCAGGGGGAAGCCAGAAATGGGGAAGCGAGGAGTGGCCAGCTGAACGTATAATAGAACACTACGGTCCTGCGACCTGGGCCTAGGATGGAAGTTGGGGTTACAGAACTCCAGTTTATTTACTAAACAGGTTAATCAGATTGCAGGCCGTAGTAGAAGTAGTTTCGAACCACACCTCAGATGCTTTGGAGCTATTAGCCCAGCAGCACTCACAGATGAGGGCATTTGTGTATCAGAATAGAATTGCTTTAGATTACCTGTTAGCAGAAGAGGGAGGAGCGTGTAGGAAATTCAACGATTCAGAATATTGCATAGAGATAAATGATTACGGAGAAACTATCAGGGGTTTAGCAGCTGAAATAAAGAAGGTAGCATATGTACCTGTTCAAAATTGGAATTCAATCCTCCAGGCCTCCTGGTGGGATCAATTGTTTGGGACAGGGGCTTGGTGGAAGAAAGTGGGGTTCTTCATTCTATGTTCAGTAGCAGGAGTTATCTTCCTACCATGCCTGATACCGTGTTTCATTCGTCTCATTCACACGGTAGTACAAGGAATGCAAATCGCAGCATTACCCACAGATTCCGAGTTAGCCTCAGGGGTCTTTAGCAAGAACAGTAAAGTATCAAAAATCATGAAGTTAAACAAAAAAAGGAGCAGAGCAGAAGAAGTTCTGGCAAAGTTTGAAGCTTGGGTACAAGAAGGAGATGAGTGTAAATCACATTGGAGTGAATCCGAAGAAGAATAGGAGGACTATAAAGATAATGTTTAAATATAGAAAGCTTTTTGTGTTTGGTAATATTATTGTTAAGAGGCTTTTTTGTCAAAAAGAAAAAAAAGGCAATAACAGGAACACGAATTAAATGTGTTTATATAGAAGGGGAGGGATTGTGATATATGACCTAAAGTTAATTCGTGTTGTGATGTGTAATTAAT
>JANEHK010002232.1:0-10072 GCA_025960845.1 Tachycineta bicolor
CTGAGGAACCAGGAGCTCAAGGCTGCAGTGTGGAGACTGATGACTGCGTGGTTTCGGAAACATTAAACTGCTGGCCAATGTCTGAAAATCTGTTGTAATAAAAGTAATTCTTGATATTTCTTGTTGGTTTCATTTTGGAGGTTCTTTTTCTCTGTTTTACTTTTTAAATCTTGTCCACAAAAAAAGTCATTGTGCCATTTCTCTCCACCTTCCCTGTGGCCACAGACTGTGTCAATGAGGGGCTGGACTCATCGAGGCCATAAGGGAACTAAAAGATTTTCCAACAAAGTTTTCTGCAGAGATCCCCCTTTTGTTCCCTTCTCTGGAGCTGCAGCAGCAATGTCTGTGTGCAGAGCTGGGGCAGATCAGTGCTGGCACAGCAGCTGTGCCCAGGAGCAGCAGCACTTGGTGTTGCCAGTGCTGCTCCCGTGGCCCTGCCCCGCTGCCCTCCTGGCCCTGGTGTTGCTGTAGGGCCTGAGTGCTCTCGGGGCCGGGCACAGTGCTGGGGGTGGCAGTGCCGGGGCTGCAGCAGGGACAGGCCATGGGCACTGCTGGGGCAGCGCTGACGCCTCAGGGCAGGGCCTGGGGGCTCCAGGCTCCTTGCCCAGGCTCTCTCCAGAACACGCCCAGGCCAATGCTCAGCAGAGAAAAGCCCCGTGAGCAGCCCCAGGGTGGCCGTGGGCAGGCTGGGGGCAAACAGCATGGCTGGGGCTCTGCAAGGTGCCTGGGGGGAGATGGGAAGGAGCAGCAGAGCAGGGGCTGATCCATCCCCACTGCACTGGACACCCCAGGGCAGCGTCCCAGAGCGTCCTCCAGCACCTGCCAACAACATCCCCCCTCTGCAGCCCTGGCCTCTCCCCCAGCTCACACAGGTGCCGCATCCTTGCAGGCACAGACACGGCAGCACTGGCTCAGGAGCCCCTGTTTGCACTGCCCAGAGCAGGCATGAGCACCCCCATGGTGTTGGTGTGGGGAGATGAACCTGAGTGGGCACAAATGCCATCAGCCCCGGGGGCCAGGAAGGGCTGGGGGACAGCAGGGAAACCACTCAGGTTTCTGGTGGCCTCTGAAGTCATCCAGAAATTTTGTTCCCATGAGCTTGAGTTTCCTGTGACACTTCAGACACTGTTGCTCAGAGCCAGGGCTGCCTGGCAGCCACCCCCAAACTGCCTTGAGCATTTCCTTATTTCCTTTGCCTCATCTCTGCTTTCTTTACTTTTCCTGCTACAAATTTCTTTCTACTGCCCACCCCTCTTCCCTCCCCTGCAAACAGCCCATCCCTGGTTGCCCTTTCCTCTCTGGCCCAACTCCCCATTTCAGTTCCTGAGTTCCCAGCACCATGGGAAGGTCTCCTGGGGAGCAGGATCATCCTCCAAGTGCTTCAGGAATTGTCTGCAGGCTCCTGCAGTGCCTCGTGCTGCTCCCTTGCCAGAGGCACCACAGGCCAGGGGGGCACATCTGGGCTGCTGTGTCTGGCTGTGGGGCTCCCTGTTCTGGGCAAGGAGGAGGAGCTGCAGAGGCTCTGCAGGACTGACAGGATGGGCTTTGGGGCTGTGAGGAGAAGCTGAGGGACCTGGGCTGCTGGACCTTCTGGAGAGGAGGCCCAGGGCTCATCCTGCAACTGCTGCAAGGGTTCAGAGAATTCAGATTCAGAGATTCAGGATTCAGAGAATCACAGAATCAGCAAAGTTGGAAAAGACCTTGGACATCATCAAGTCCAACCTTGCAACCCCCCTTGCAGGACTTGTGTTCCAAACCTCTCACCAGCCTTGTTGCCATTCTCTGGACATGCTCCAGCCCCTCCATGGCCTTCCCTAGTTCAGGGGTCCAGTACTGGACACAGCATTTGAGGTACTGCCCAACCAGTGCCAAGCACAGGGGAAGAATCACTGCCCTGCTCCTGATGGCCACACTGCTCCTGATCCATAGGAGTTCCAGGGGTTGGATGAGGGAAATGGTGGGGAGAGGGTGGGGACAAAGTCTGATTGATTGTCAACTGTAAAGGGTCTTGATTTTCATATTAATTTAGATTGCATTTAATGTGCTGAGGATCAATATCAATGGGACATTGCTGATATGAAACTATAAATATGTACTAAATTAAATGATACATGTTAATTGTAATCATATCATTATTTTAGAAATATGTATTTTAGAAAATACTTGTCATAAAGTAGTAAAGGAAAAAGTAGATGCAAGTAGTGTTACAAAGCAGATGCTTTGGAAAATGCTACATAAGAAAAATCAGATACAGGATGCAGTTTGAGATAAGAAAGAGATTCAAAGCTGGATTGGCCAAAGCTGGGACTACTCCAAGGTAGGGAGATGGGCCCTTTGCAGATGTGATGTGTTACAGGATGTCCTAAGATAGAACTGGCCTTGAGATGGACAAAGTTGGGACTGTTCCAAGGTTGAGAGTTTGGGTGGTGGTTTGATCCATGAAATAATTACTTTTTGGAACATAATGCTCTAGTTATGTATAACACAAAACTTAGAGCACATGCGTAACCAGAAAGGTTATTCATAGGATGAGAGGAAGATGCTGAGCCTTCATCTGAACAAGACCACCAAAAAGCCAAGAAGACCCCCTAACAAAAAGTGGAGCATGCACTATGTAGTATAGAGACATAGATTTTCAAAATTGAAAATAGGAGATTAACAGAAAATATTAATGAATATGTATTAGCATATAGTATATAAGTTTAAGTTGGATTAGTTTGTTTTGTCCGTGAGGTAGTGTGAGGAACACCCCTCCATACCATGGTCATTTTTGTTTATGATTTATCCAAACATTACTTATTTTTAATTAATCACTGCCAAATTTTTGTATATGCTTGATTGTAATATGCTACTTAAATGAAATTGCGTTGCTGCTAAAATCAACTTTGTTGCTTATTAAACTACACATATAGATCTTCATTTATAACCATTTGGTGCTGAAACCAGAGAACTCCAGCCTGGGGAAGGATGGTTAGTCTTGGGAAGCAGCTCCCCACCAGCTCTTTTAAGGTGGTCCTGAGCTTAGACCAGGCTCCCTTGGAGAAGAAGTTCCAATTACAATAACGCATAAGCAAAAGAAGTGAGCAATAGGAGGCACGCATGAAAGCTCCAGTTGGAGAGCCACCTAAAGGTAAGAGTGCCTGTAAAACATCTTGTGCACAAGAACCATGTGGGAAAATGGACTGTGTAAGTCCCATGGGGTTGGGCAGGGGGCGGCTGTATGTCTGTGTGTGTGTAGAATATCTAAAATGGGGGCTGGTAGCCAACACCCCTGAAGCGAGTGCGAACCTCCCAGTACCGCGTTTTCAGCTCTCTGTGTGAAGACCAGCCAGGAAATGAGGGACGTGAAAAAAGAGAATGAGTGAGGTTCCCTGGGAGTGATTGGCAGGGAGGGTCCCAGCCCAAGAACCCAGGGGAAGGCCCTCGAGGAGAAGGGATCAATCTGATCACTGGGCGAGGTGAATAAGGAGGGGAGCAATTGAGTCAAGTTCAATTTTCTTTGAGAAGAAAATAGTTGGTAACTTTAGTATGAGACTAAGAGGGATTGAGAGGGGAAGTGGCTAGAAGGATATCGTCAGGGAAGACAGATTGGGAGAAAGATTGGAATTAGGCATGAGGCAAAGAGTTGGCAAAAGACAAGATAGTGCAACAGAATAATAAGTGAGAGGACTGAACCACAAAGTGAGTGAGGGAGACCAAGCTTCTCCTGGTACCAGGGGTTTCTTGATTTGTTGCTGCCAAAAATGAGTCCAAGGAAAGGTAACTCATTAGACCCAGGAGCTGCGAATTATGAAGGGAATTCACAAGAGCCTGGTATACCTGGGAATGGTGAGGGGGGTTCTCAGAAGGGGAGCATCCCTCAGGACAGTCCAGTGGGGATGATGTTACGGTACTGGGATGCATGGGAATCCTGAAGAGGAAAAAGTAAGCAGAAAATGATAAATTATTGTATGTTTGAATGGACAAAGAAAATGAACTGGAAAATAAATTTATACTGACCAAAGTCCAGATTGTTTGAAGACTGGATTTACCAGACTTTGAACTTGTATGTGAATTCAAAAGAACCTTTTGTTCAGGAAGAAAGCGAATATGCTGCTCTGTGACTTCCTAGGGGAAAGGGTGAATTTGTCACTCGAAGGCAAGGAAGCGAGGGTTTTCCGTTCTATCCTTTACAAACTAGAGGTTGAGCAGCCAACAAAGACAGACACAAATCCTAGGATCCGTTAAATCACCTCCCACCCCCTTATAGGCAACCTAATCAGCCCGTTCAACCCCAAGCCCCCGAGGGTCCTCCTGTAAATGCAAACACACCCCCTATTCAGGAGGAGCCAGTAGCACATAGAACAAGAGGTGGGGAACAGGGAGAAGCTATGATGGGAATGGGGAAGCAAAAATGGAAGATGGCCTATACCTGCTTAGAAAAGTTCCAATGGCAAACACAGAACAGAGACCTATTGGTGATGTGAGTGTTCCCCTGAACACAGGGGATGTTAGGGAGCTTAAGAAGGAGATGGGCAGGCTGCTAAAGGATCCTATTGGAGTGGCAGAGAGATTAGATCAGTTCTTGGGGCCGAATATATACACCTGGGTGAAACTGCAGTCTATCTTAGGAATCTTGTTTACCATGGAAGAAAGAGAAATGATTAGACATTCAGGAATGAGAGTTTGGGATAGAGAATGTCAAGGGTCAGACCAAGGGGATCAGAAATGGCCTGTGCAAGACCCAGGTTGGAATAATCAGAATGAAAGACACAGGCAGAATAGGAGTGATCTATGGTGGATGATTATCCGAGGAATCCAGGAAACAGTGCCCAAGGGGCAGAATATAGGGAAAGCTCTAAGTGAGCACCAAGGGAAGGATGAAGCCCTGGCACACTGGTTAGAAAGACTAAGAAAAGCCTTGCAGTTATATTCAGGTGTAGACCCTGATACAGCAGCAGGACAGGTCCTTTTGAAAACAAATTTGTAGCTAAGGCTTGGGGGCACATCTGGAAGAAGCTGGAAAATGTAGAAAATTGACAGGATAGGGGGCTTCAGGAATTGTTAAGAGAAGCACAGAAAGTGTATGTGAGAAGAGATGAGGAGAGGCAAAAGACAAAACCACAGATTTTAATGGCAGCAGTCAAGGAAACACAGACAACCATGAATACAGAGAAGCGCTCAGGAAAGAACAAACAACAGAAAAAGGCAGGTCCCACCTCTGGGGTTACGAGATCCATGTGTTTTTCCTGTCACCAGAAAGGACACTTACAAACTTCTTGTCCTACCTCCAGGAGTACAGGACCCACTTGTTTTCATTGCCACAAAAAGGGACATCTCCAAAAATTCTGTAGAAAGAGATGAGAAAGTGTTTCAAGAAGACTAGGGGGGTCAGGGGCTCTATTTAATGAGGACTGAAGACCTAGAAGAGCCCTTGATAAAACTGAAAATAGGTCCTCAAAAGGAATATATCACATTTTTGGTGGACACAGAAGCTGCTAGGTCCACCCTAAGAAAACTACCACAAGGGTGTGAAGATAGTTGTGAATGTGTCCTGGTAATTGGGGTTAAAAGAGAAGTTTTTCAAGTTCCTATAATTAAAAATGTGCAGATTGAATTGGATGAAAAATTTTCGACTGAATGATTTGGTAATAATACCTGAGGCTGATATTAATTTATTAGGAAGGGACTTAATAATAGCCTTTCGGATTAAAATAACACCCTGTGAAGGAAAACTTAAAATCTATTCTTTAACCAAAGAAGGTAATTTTGACATTAGTGACACTGTGTAGTATACTGGTAAAGTAGGAAAATTAAACATTCAGCCCATTAGCGTTGAAATACAGAACCCAGAAATCCCCATTCAAGTAAAACAATATCTGATATCACTGGAAGGTCGGAAGGGATTGAAACCGGGAGTTGAGAATTGAGTACATCAGGGGGTGTTGGAGTCCTGTGTGTCACCACATAATACCCCCATCCTGCCGGTAAAGAAGCCTGATGGTAGCTACCGACTAGTGCAGGATCTCAGAGCGGTAAATCCAAGAACCATTCCCCGCTTTCCAGGAGCAGCTAAGCCAGATACCTCCTAATTACATTTGGTACAGTGTCGTGGATTTAAAGGATGCTTTTTGAACTTGTCCTCTGGATGAGGGCAGTAGTGATTGCCTTTGAGTAGGAGGACCCAGATACAGGTAGGAGAGAACAATTGCGGTGAACGGTGCTACCGCAAGGTTTTACAGAGGCATTGAATCTTTTTCAGAGTCCTTTGAGTTACCCAAAGGAATTAAGCTGCTACAGTATGTAGATGACTTGTTAGTAGCAAGAGAAACTGAAGAGGAAACTAGAAAGGGTACAATTATGCTTCTAAATTTTCTGGGAGAAAATGGGCTGAAGATAGCAAAGTCAAAATTGCAGTTTGTAGAGTCAGAAGTGTGGTGTTTAGCTCATTGGATTAGTAAGCAAAAGAAAAAGCTAGACCCTGAAAGGGTTTCAGAAATATTGAACATGGGAACCCAAAGTCTAAAAGAGAAATAAAGAAGTTTTTGAGTCTTTGGAGTTATTGTAGTCAAGAGATGGAAGGATCTAGCAAAAAAGTAAAAATTTTATATGAGAAATTAACTACCAATCACTTGAAATGGGATGAAATGGATCAGGAAAATTTTGAGCAAGTTAAAGAAGCCCTACTGCAAGCTCCTGTACTGAGTCTTCCCAATTTAGACAAGCCTTTTCAATTATTTGTTAATACAGTTCATCAAATGGCTTATGAAGTATTGACTCAAGATTGGGCAGGAAGCTGAAAGCCAGTAGGATATTACTCCAAATTATTGGATCCAATTAGTAAGAGTTGGCCAACATGCCTGCAAGTTCTGGTAGGCACTGCTGTGTTAGTAGAAGAAGCCCAAAGAGGAACCTTTGGGGCACCCCTAGAAGTGTACATACCCCACAATATTATGGGAATCTTTGTTAAAGAGGCCAAAACATGTTTAACTGATAGCAGAATATTTAAATATGAGGCTATCTTGATAGACTCCTCTGAATTAGAGCTGAGAATGACAAATATACAAAGCCCCACTCAGTTCCTTTAGGGGACCCAGGGGAAGAATTAATACATGATTGCACAGAGGTCATAGAGTTACAAACAAAAATATGCCCAGATTTGAGACAACAAGAATTAAAAACAGGAGAAAAATTATTTATAGATGGATTATCCCCAGTGGCAGAATGAAGAAGGAAATGTGGGTATGCCATAATTCGTGGAGAAAAACTGGAAGTAAAAGAATCTGGTCCCTTAACCCATCCTGGTCAGCACAAACCTGTGAACTCTATGCCTTATTCTGTGCATTGCTGTTATTAAAGGATCAAGAAGGGACCATAGAACCAACTCAAAATATGCCTTTGGGGTAGTGCACACAATTAGGAAAATTTGGAAAGAAAGGAGACTTATAAACACTCAAAGAAAAGTATTAGTGCACCAAGGATTGATAATTCAAATTCTTAAAGCTTTGAAGAGCCCAAAAAGGATAGTAGTGGTTTGTGTGAAAGGACACCAGAGGGGGAGAAACATTAAAACAAGAAGAAACAATCTGGCTGATGATGAAGCTAAGAAAGCTTCCCTGAGGGAAAACAGCAATGGAATTATGACTTTTCAGGAAGCAGGAACACAAAATCAAACACCATACTTTTCTTTAGCAGAAGTAGAAGCCATGAAAAACCTAGGAGCAACTCTAGAAGAGGGACAACGGATTCTCCGTGACAAAACCACAGTTTGAATGGCAGAAAAAGGATAGACTCATGCTTCAAGGGTAAAACGACCTATAATAAAGATTGGAAAATTGTTTGACACCAGAAGACCTGAAAGTAAAATTTAAAAATATTTACATTTGATTAAACCATTTTATTGAGGTCCAAAATACAGTTTCAAGTGAAACTGTAGTTTATCCACAATTTACCTGAAGAGAGCATTTGGTGCCCAGAGGCTATAGCTCATATGGAAAATCGTTTTCGGCTGTGGATTTCACATCATGCTGCAATACATTTCGTGCCACCCACATATTGAAAGAATAACCCAGCCCCAGGATATTCAATATATCCTTAGTACAGAACGGTCAGAAGCTGCCATCCTGCAGAGAGAAGTTTCCATGTTTCAGCAAGGTTGCTGCAAACACGGTCATCAGTGTGAGCGATGTAAAGCCGTGACCATGAAGTGGCTGAGACAAAGACATTGGCGCAGAACAACTGTACCTTGGGACCAAAGAGATGTAGCTTTTATGATTAATTGTATATGATGTTTTAGTAGAGTAGAGTGAGACTTTAGAATGCAAAATTGGGTTTTAGCACAGATCAACACTGATACTTATATCATAGAAGATCAAGTACAAAGAGCATTTATTTATTTAGCATATCACGATTAGTGGCTTTCAGAGCACTGCAGAAACAACAAAGGGTAATAAAAGTAAGATGTGGATATAGTAGGATACCCAGAAACAACAGAAATAGATAAATTATCTTGCTTAACCTGTTCAGGTTATAAAACTCTTTTGATAGTTAGCAATTAAAGGTTTGTGGTTTTCAATTTATTAGAAAAATTAGGCATTCTGGATTGGCTGTTGACAGCAACACCATTGAGTTTGGAGGCAGAACAATGGCAATGGGAAGGGATTAGACACTTCCTTGATCAATGGGGACAGCCTGAACAGATTGAAAATCTTTTAAGAGGCCTTCAGTGAGTAACACTAACAGATTTCATTGAGAAACTACAATTCCAGAAAAGAGACTGGAAACACCTGTTACTAAAAGAGTCCAAGAACAAGTAACACACTGGGAGTGTAC
Organism: Tachycineta bicolor; assembly: GCA_025960845.1. Classification (NCBI taxonomy): domain Eukaryota; kingdom Metazoa; phylum Chordata; class Aves; order Passeriformes; family Hirundinidae; genus Tachycineta; species Tachycineta bicolor. The sequence goes on from JANEHK010002232.1 coordinate 8,812, forward strand.
TAAGCATGGCTTAGAGTGTCGCCCATGGGTTTGTGTTATTTGTAAGCTTTGCCTTAATTTGTGATGGAGAATAACAAGAGCAGAAGAGAAAGACAATTGATTTCTTTAACTTGCTTAGATTGCGTGCGTGAACAGTTAATTTAAAAAGATTTTTTAATGATTTTTTGGAACACCTTTGAGATATGACGATGGAACCTTTTAAGCAGTGGTTCGATTAATAGAAAATTTAGACCAATGAGTTTTTACTATATTAGATTTAGAGAGGGTAAGAGAGCAAACAATTCATAGTATTATAGACCACTGTATCATAATTAACAGTTCCTGTGGAGAAGGAATTTGTGTGCCACGCTATAGAGACATTTCTTACGTGAATTGGCATTGTGAATGTGCCTATTGGTGGTGATGAAAACTTAATAATAATAATCCCCAACATTGGAGCAAAAAGCGACCAAAAAATCAGGTTGTTAACTGTAGTGAAAAAGCAAATCTTATTGTGGTTGGCACATCTCCAGAGCTTTGGTGGTTTAGACTAAAAGAACAAGCAGCTGACTAACCCAGAGAGAGAGAGAGAGAGAGGGCAGTGCTGTGAGAACTGTGAGTAATCTGTGCCATCCTTGAAACAAACATGAGGCCAAGGGTACCAGTGAGACCAAATGCACCAGTGACTAGATCCCAGGATATAAACTTTGCTGCCAAGAATCCTGACATCTTGGCCCTTGGCTGCAACCCAAAGAGCCTTGAAGACAGTAGAAAGTCAAAACTCCTGAGGATTATTTTCACTGTGTTTGTCATGATGTCCTTGGACACTGGCCAAAACAATGGAACCACTTTGGACAGAGCCCATGAGAGAAGGGAATGAGCAATGCAGGAACAAACAATAATAAAACAAGCAGCACAAGAGCGGGCAATGAGAGAACAATCTATGCAAAAACAAAGTCCCAATAATGTTGATCCCTGTAATAAAGGCAAGCACTCTATGTGGGTCAAGGACAAGATGGAATTTGTATTTGTGGCACATCCACATATTAGTGCTGCCTGCTACGATCACAGCAATTTTATCGATGTTTGTGTTAAAAATAGAAAATTGGATTGGGTAGGGAAAAATTTAGGATTTAATGGACCAGCTCCTTATTTTTATAGCGGTCAAATCTATCCTCAATATGAAACTTTTTTTTGTTTTGAGAAAGGTGAGAATGAAAATGATCCAAGTATAGGTATAGGAGGTATAGCACTAAGGAAAAAAAGAAGAAAAACAAAAATA
>JANEHK010002233.1:0-10067 GCA_025960845.1 Tachycineta bicolor
TTTTAAACAAGGTAAGTTCCAGGGAAAAGAAGGGGAGCTTCGGGCCCCGACCGGAGTCCTTCTTGCAGCAGAACATCCAGACCTATGCACGGCCCAGGCACAGGAACAGGTAAGTATACCCATAACGGGACATATATACTGGTTTTAGGGTTCCCCTGAGGGAGGGGGAAGACATTGGGGAGGAAAAAGTCCTCCAAAAATAGCTGCGCAGCTAAAGGGTTAAACTTCCTGTGATTTTGAGCGAACGAGGTCCGCTGGGGGAGCGCTTTTCATCTGGGTTTGTGTCCGCGGGGGGGGGAGTGTTTTTTACCTGGGTTTGGGTTCAAAAGCAACTTAGTATCAAAACATGGGTGGAAAGCTAACGGTTGCTCGGAAAAGTTTGTATTATAACTATGCTTCGGTTGCTAACGAGGCCAAATTGAAAATCTCAAAGGGCGAGTTAAGAAGTTTTGTTCGCTGGGTTCATGTGCGTTTTCCCCAAGTCTCTCCGGGCAGAGTCTGCAGCCCAGATTTCTGTGGCACTATAGAAAAGGAATTAATTGGAATGATTAAAACTGGGGATAAAAAGGCTACAAAGTATTTTATTGTGGCAACAAAGGTAAATTCGGCAATTCAATTTCAAAAGAGAATGCAGAAAGAGCCCAGCTGAGAAATGTTCTCCCCCTCCTCCCCCTCCTCCCCCCACCTCTTTTCCCCGGTGTCGGGGGCTGTTTTCCCAACATTCAGGTGGTTTCAGGGTCTTTTTCCCCCCTGCACAGCTCCGAGCCAAGCCGAAGGAAGAGACGGAGTCTTCAGGTTTAGATTTTTTAAGGTTGCGTTTTTCGTTTATATTTTCTTATCTTACAGACTTTTCACAGTCCAACACGATGTCTGCAGGTGCATGGACTTCTCACGTCTCCCCCCGAGCTGGGCTGTGCTTAATCTTTTATACTAATTACGACGTGTTCGTTATTTACTATTTCTTACCAATGTCTATCACTTTTACTAAAAAGGTCACCTGTACACTGGCCCAATCCTTACTAACTACTTTGTGCCAACGTCACTGCAGAAATGGAGTGATGGAAGGAGAAGGAAGAAGAAGGAGACAACGCCCCAGATTCTCCATTTTGTCCCCATTCACTCCAATGCTATGAATCTAAAATCACTATTTTTTCACTCTGTGACAAACTAAACTACTATTTCTCACAATCCTGTGGTTTGCAAACCCTCTCAGTTTAGGAAGTTTTTCCCATGGACTGAGATCAAAGCCAGTGTCTCTCTGAGCTCTGGGCTGGCGTCCCAGACCCCCCTGCCCAGGTCCCTGACTCTCCAGGGCAGCCAAAGGGATACCCTGGACTCCAACATCTCCCCCTCCTGTTTGAACCAAAAACACTTCCTTGGCCACTCTGTCCATGGCTTGCCGTATACATAGAAACAAACACGGCAAAATCATGAGGAGGATTACAAGCCCTACTAAAATATATATAACTATTTTTAAAAATTCCTTCCACAGTGGTGAAAGGTCAAAAAAATTGAACAAACCATCCATCCATGATGCAGTTACCTTTCCAAGTTTTTTCACACTCTCCTGCAATTGCTTGACGTTTTCATGAATGGATTTGGAATGATCTGACAAATTCATGCAGCACATTCCTTCAAATTCTTCACACCCATGCTCATGGGCCAGCAAAAGATAGTCAATGGCTGCCCTGTTTTGGAGAGTTGCCCGTCTTACACTGTCAATGTCTAACAACATGTCACTCAGTGCAAGAGAGACAGCTCGGGCATGTTTGTTCAGCCAACAACCCACATGATCCAATTGTGTCAAGGCTGCTCCTGATGCTACCTGTGGTGAAAAAATTGCAGCTGCAATTCTCTGACTCTTGCTCCATGTGTGAACCTCATCATCACAATTTGGATCATACATTTGAACAGATCTTTTCACTCTCCGTTTTAATTCTCTCATCAGTGTCATGTTGGGTGTTAGCAATGAAAGCATTCCAATGCTGCACGGACCACCTGTGGCATTTGCAGGAATTGCGGGCCAAATTTTGTTCCCACAAATTAAAAAGTTTCCCCTTGGTAACTGAGCTGGAACATGATTGGATGGTTTTTTCAGCATTTTAGTGTAATTACACCAAGATGATGAATTTCTGTAAAAATTGAGGTTTGGAGTGATGTCTACAGTTTTATTTTTTGCCACTCCAGAAAGGCCAAATTTCACACAGAATTGCATCGGGACCATTTCAAGAATTTCCAGTTCCTGGGGTTCAAAAGGAGCCACGGGAAGGAAATTCACCCAAACATCCCATTGGTCTACTGGATTTACAATGAACTTTGAAATTTCTGGAGGGATGTTTTTTGGAATCGGCCATTCACTCACTGGCAATCCCACTAAACATGTTGAGAAAGGTTTCCCTGGTCTTGAGTGTGTCAGGCAGATGGTATCCAAACCTGATGCATTGGCTAGAGTTTCCCAAACATTCTCTTTTGGTTGAGCCACGGGCAAAACTGCCGCGTTGCTCAAGGCAACCAAGAAGAGAATGAGGCACAAGGATAGTTCTTTCATTTTCAATGACCTTTTTCTCGCGGGAATCCCTAAAAATGCAACACCACCCAAGCCCCAAAGAACTCGAGTCCCTGAGTCTTTTTGCATGTAGAACAAATGGGATGTCTGCTGTCTTGACACTGGTTTACGTCTGCGTGCCCACTTCTCTTCCTCCAGTCTTGGGGTCCGTCTCTGTTTGCGTCTGGACTCGGTATGGTTTCACGTGTCTCGCCGCCAGCCACTTTGGCCCAACTGCAGTGGAGACACAAGCAAATCCCTTGCCCCAAGTTATCAATTTGAATGGTCCTTCAATTTGACCTGTTTCTGAGTTTCTGACCAAAACCAAAGGGTTTTCCTTCAGTTTTGCTCTCGTGCTGTTTGAAAAATGCCTCATGATTGGTGGAGTTGGCTCTGTAAAAGAGCCATTGAGAAAATTCAACACATACAAGGCTTTATTCAAGCGCATGTATGGTGTTGCGTCTCCTTCTCCTCTTTTTTTGTCTGTCCAAAAGGGATTTCAATGTTTGATGTGTTCTTTCAATGATTGCTTGACCTGTTGGAGAGTGTGGGATACCAAAGGTATGATGGACACCCCACCTCTTCAGGAATTTGTCAAGCACTTTCCCTATATATGTTGGTCCATTGTCTGTTTTGATTTCTTGTGGCACGCCTAAAGATGGAAATGCCTGCAAGAAATGTCAACAAGCATGTTGTGCTGTCTCACCTGTGTGCAAAGATGCAAAGACTGCACTTGAAAATGTGTCAACTGAAACATGAACATTTTTGAGCTTTTGACTCCTGGCAGATTTGATGTTACTGTCCCCTTTCAAGAGATTGAACAACGGCGCAAGTTCGTCATTTGTGATCCCTCAGATGGATCTCATCCAGTTGATCTCCCCCAAAAGTTGTTGCAAATCCTGTAAGTTGTTAACTTCTGTTTTAATTTCAATTTTCTGTGGTTTCACTGTTTGTTCAGTGATTTTCCATCCTAAGTATTTCTAAGGTGCAATTTCCTGAATTTTTGAGGTTGAAATTTCCAAACCTGCATGTTGCACCTCTGTGATCACACAGTCACGAGCTCTCTGCAATTCCTGTTGTGTCGGTGCTGCAATGAGCAGATCATCCATATAATGAATGATTTTTGCTCCTGGATGTTTCTCTCGAGCTGGAAACAGTGCCCGTGCAACAAACCATTGCAGATGGTCGGAGAGTTCCTGAGTCCTTGAGGAAGAACAACCCAATGGTATCTCTGCAGAGGCTCCTCCCTGTTGACACTTGGGATGGAAAAGGCAAATCGAGGAGCATCATCTGGATGAAGTGGAATGTTGAAAAAACAGTCTTTGAGATCAATGATCACAAGTGGCCAATCTCTCGGGATCATTGAGAGAGATGGAAGCCCTAGCTGAAGTGGTCCCATTTCCTCAATGACCTCATTGATTTTTCTGAGATCATGAAGCAATCTCCACGATCCAGAAGCTTTCTTGCGAATGACAAACACTGGGGGATTCCAGGGACTGTTTGTTGGTACAATGTGTCCCTTTTCCAATTGTTCTTTGACCAAATTTTTGAGAGCACTCAATTTTTTTTCTTTCAAGGGGCCACTGATCCACCCAGACAGGATTGTCTGTTTTCCAGGTCAATTTCAAAGTGGTGAGTGCCACAGTGGCCCCCACTAAAAATCCACTTCCAACCTCACGCCCCATTGTATTAAAATGTCCCTTCCCCGCACTGTGATGGGTCTTTGCACAACAAATGGGCGAATGATTGCAGTCTTACCTCCTGGCCCCGAGACAACAACCGCATCTTCACTCTGCAGACATAAGGTGTTCCCCCCTATGCCTGAAAGAGGACTCAAGGGAGCAATTAAGTTCCAGTTCTTGGGCCAAAAAAGATATGAAATTACTGTGACGTTAGCCCCTGTGTCGAGCATCCCTTTGACTGCGATTGTCTTGTCACCCTGGGTCAATTCACAGACGAGAATTGGTCTGTCTAGGCCTATGTGTTTCACCCAGGAGGCATGAACCTCCATGTGCTCGCCTGAAGGAGGATCTTGTTCCCGGAGCACTGGCAAGACGTGTTCTGCTGCATGGGGTGGCAATGCAATTGCCCTGGCAATCGAGGTGTTTGGAGGAATGATCAATGGTGGCTGATGAGGCTTTGCTAAAACTGTCAACTCATCATTGCGATCTGCTGAAATGTCAGAAGGGTAAATAACAAGTCCCAAAACACTGTTTCTGTCCTTACCTATAATTAGAAAGTCCTGTCTCTTCCACGAGGATCCAGTGACACCAGTGGGTATCACTGCATAATTGTCATCCAAAAAACATATCACTTTGGAAGTTGCCAAGTCACATTGCGCCCCTGGTGGGAGTAATTCTGGATCACTGGGGATCCTGCAAATTGTCCTGCTGAGGGCACTGGATTGTTGTTCCCCAATGATTGTCCCCCTTGCGGAACCTACTCTTGAGTCATCGCCATTATTTGTGTCATCGCGTGTTGACAATTCGCGCCCTTTCTGGAGTTTCCCGACTGAGTTCCTCCACTCGCATTGTTTATTGCAGAGCAATAATTCCCTCTCCCGCATGTCGGACAATGATCTGTTGAATTTGCATCGTGTGTAATTTGTGGACAATCCTTTTTGAAATGTCCTGGTCTGCCACACTTGAAACACTGTTTTTGTTGAAAATTTGCAAATGCATCTTTGACAGCTTTTTCCACTTGATCTCCCACAATTGCTGCAACGTGCTGTGGTGTCCCCACCTTGTTGCATGCCTCTAAAATTTCTGCCATGGTGGGTTGGCCTGGCATTGCACTGATGACACACTTGCATTCTGGGTTGGCATTTGCAAATGCAAGACACCGAATCAAATGTGACTTCACTGCTTCATCTGTAACTTGCCTGTCCACTGCTTGTGTGAGACGATCGATGAATGAACTGAAGGGTTCTGAAGGACCTTGTCTCACCTCTGTGAAAATACTTTCTGTGACTCCTGCTGGTGTAACTTGCACCATTGCTTTTCTGGCTGCATCCCTGATGTGTCTCTCAACACATCTGGAGGAAGAACCCTGGCTTGATGAGCTGCACTGTCAAGCGGTGGATCACCGGCCAATTGTGCCAATGTGAAGCCTGCATTTGCTCCTCCTTGGTATTTAATTTTGTAATCATTTAAAATTTTTCTCCATTTTGCTTCCCGAGCGATGAATTGTGCGTCAGTCAGGATCATTGAAGCAAGAGATCGAAGGTCATATGGTGTTAAATCATATATATTAAATGTCCCTTTTAAAAGTCATTTGAAATAGGGAGACCCCAATCCATTATCACGAACTGCTTTCATTAGATCCCTGACTACTTCACGATCTAACCTTTCCCATCTTGGGTTTACATCCTGTGCATCATATGTCACTGGCATTGCCATGCCCTTTGGACCCATTGAAAGTGTATCCTCTTTCAATGCATATTTCTTTATGTCTGTCCAGTCTGTTGGACGGAATTCTGGCTTGGCAGAAGCCTGTGCGGTATCTGCCTTTACAACTGTTTCCTTTGCTGCTTCATCTCTCCCTGAACCCACTTGTTTTGCAGGCTTCACCTCATCAGGTTTTGTTTCTTTCTCTGTTTCCCTTTCTCTCTCTTTTTCCTTCTCCTTTTCTTTCTCTTTCTCTCTCTCTCTCTATTTCTCTCTCTCTTTCTCTCTCTCTTTCTCCCTTTCTTTTTCTCTCTCTTTTTCCCTTTCTTTTTCCCTTTCTTTCTCTCTCTCTTTCTCCCTTTCCTTTTCCCTCTCTTTCTCCCTTTCCTTCTCTCTCTCTTTCTCCCTTTCCTTCTCTCTCTCTTTCTCTCTCTCCTTTTCTCTCTCTTTCTCCCTTTCCTTCTCTCTCTCTTTCTCCCTCTGGAGAGGGATCAGCGTTGGCTGAACATCCTCAAATCTTCCTGAAGCATCTGTCCCTGAAAGAAAACTTTGAGAGAAAAAAGATGTGGGATCGTGGCGAAATGCTGTTTCAGTGAACTTGCGAAAAAACTTGTTCCTTAAGTCCTCAGATAACAAAAATGATGAAGCTCGCCGTGTGAACTCAGATTTCTTTACTTTCCTGGCAGGAATTCCCTCTGATGCTGTGATTCTAATTATATCTTCATCTGTGATTGACATCTCCTCGTCCTCATCAACAGCATCATCATCCCTCAGCATTGGCAAAGGTTCTCTCGGCTTTTGTTTGAATCGCTGTTCTGAAGTGGTTGATTTTTTATATGAAACTGGAAAAAACCGATGCAGCGTGGGTGTGTCCTCCCAAACCGATGCTTCATTCGATGCGACTGATGATCTCCGTGCTCGCTGCCTCTCTGCCCCGCCCCTCGGCAACGTCGGCACGTTAACAGCTGCTCTCTGTGGGCTTGAAGTTCTAAAGTATCTTTTAAGTTCTGGAAAAGCCTGTAAAATCTGAGATATTTTCGGATGTGGTCCCATCCGCGACAGTTCGGCAGCTGTCTCTGAATCACCGCACGCAGGCGGCTCAGGGTCATAGCTGCCGGTGGGCGTGGTCAGGCCCCGCAGCTCTTGCTGCCTGGGGGTGGCACCCTTGAGACTCTCCCCGCCTCGGTCACGCCCCCTCCCTGCCCGCTCCGTCTCCGCCCACCCCGCCCCTGCCGATCTTGGCCCGGCGGTCTCCGGCGGGATGCCCCGCCCTATCTCCCATTCAAGGTCCGCCCCTTCTCCCTCGTCATCGGAATCAGCCCCTCCCCGACGAGGAATGCGCCCCGGGCCCCCCTCTGCCTCTGCCGCGCCTGCGCCTGGACCGGCCGCAAGGATTTGTGGGGTGTGTAGTATTCGGCTCATTCTCGAGCTCCCCCCCGCTGCGGTCCCGTCCCCCGCGGACTGTTCCCGGCGTTCCGCGCCTCCCAATCGCGCCCTGTCGCGTTCCATCTCTTCGGTTCCTCGCGGAGCTTTGCCCCCCCGCGTGGCTTCGCCTCCCCACGCGGCTTTGGTCCCCCGCGCGGCTTCGCCCCCGCGCACAGCCTCGCCCCCCCGCACGGCTTCGCCCCCGCACGCAGCCTTGCCCCCCCCGCTGCGGTTCTGACGGCACTCGCCCCTGCTCTTTTGCCCCCCCGTCCTCTCCACCCGCACTCGGTTTTTCCACGGGAAGGGAGAGCAGCAATGGTGACTGAGGAGGGGTTTCTCGACGCGGAGACTCAGGGGGTGTGAAAGGACTTCTAGGTGGACTTCTTCCCCCCCCCTCCGTGTGCGAATGTGGGGTTTGTTCTGAGACTGCTTCAAAGAAAAGCATGTCCAGATCCTCCTGCTCACTTGGATGGATCAGGAGCTTCATTTGTCCTGGAACCAATGTCCGGGCTGTTGACGAGCTTTCTGTTGGACCTTGAGATACATTTGTTCTTTCCCCTCCCCCTTCTCTTTCCCCTGGGGGAAGTGTCAGCCTTGGAGTTAGCATGGCTATCTGCTCTGCCTCTGTGCTAAACTCCCTTTGCTTGCTTGGCAGGTTTTCAAACTCGAAAGATTCCCTGCTATATTCTGTTATAACCTCTAACACAATTCTCCCAGCCGACAAAAGTTTTGCGGCAACTTTATCTTTTCTTGTGGCATTATCATAAAGTTTTCTGTTCACTTCCTGCCAAAAATCTGGCTCAAAAAGAGACTGGGTCTCACATTGTGGATAATTAGTTTTGACCCATAACATTAGAGCTTGGAGCTCCTTATCTTTCAGCGCTATATTGTATTTTGATATTATTTCTTTTAACTGTTCTAATATAATAATTCTCTCTTGTGATGTTGTCCCCCCCATGGGTGTGGTGTCTTCTGAATCTCACTGGTCTTACCAATCCAAAGGTTTGCTGCAGCTCTGGTCCAATCTGTCTCAGAGATGTCCCGATGCCTGTCCAGCAGATCTCAGGATGACGGGTTTCCGGGCCCTGGAAAACTGTCGTCTGGGACAAAGTGGAACGAGGTGTTCTTCTTTTGGCCAAACAGGTGTTTTTCTTCTCCGGAGTTGTTGGCTTGGCAGTTTGATGTTCTGGGAGCTTTTGATCTTTTTGCAGAGGTTTTGTGACGCTTTTCGGTGCTTCTTTTCAGGAGTGCAGGTCAGGGATCCCAGATGTTGTCCGAGCAGGGATGTTAGATGTTTCTGCCCACTCACTCAGAGAAGCCAGGTGTTTCTTCTCAGGCAGGGACGCCAGATGTTTCTGCCCACCCAGGGACGCCAGATGTCAGGGGCTGTTTTCCCAACATTCAGGTGGTTTCAGGGTCTTTTTCCCCCCTGCACAGCTCCGCGCCAAGCCGAAGGAAGAGACGGAGTCTTCAGGTTTAGACTTTTCAAGGTTGCATTTTTCGTTTATTGTTTCTTATCTTACAAATTTTTCACAGTCCAACACGATGTCTGCAGGTGCATGGACTTCTCACGTCTCCCCCCGAGCTGGGCTGTGCTTAATCTTTTATACTAATTACTACGTGTTCGTTATTTACTATTTCTTACCAATGTCTATCATTATTACTAAAAAGGTCACCTGTACACTGACCCAATCCTTACTAACTACTTTGTGCCAATGTCACTGCAGAAATGGAGTGATGGAAGGAGAAGAAAGAAGAAGGAGACAACGCCCCAGATTCTCCATTTTGTCCCCATTCACTCCAATGCTATGAATCTAAAATCACTATTTTTTCACTCTGTGACAAACTAAACTACAATTTTTCATACTCCTGTGGTTTGCAAACCCTCTCTCAGTTTAGGAAGTTTTTCCCATGGACTGAGATCAAAGCCAGTGTCTCTCTGAGCTCTGGGGTGGGGTCTCAGAGCCCCCTGCCCAGGTCTCTGACTCTCCAAGGCAGCCAAAGAAATGCCCTGGACTCCAACAAACAATGATAGTGAATGGGATGACAAGAAGTGCAGGGTAATGGAGTAAAGCTTTCCAGTTTAATCCTCATTGAAATCACAAGATTTCATTCCTTTCCCTGTAAGGAAGGCTTTTCATTTCAGGAATGGGAATGAAATCTTGAAATCAGAAAACCAAGCCTTATAAGTGCTCTGAAAAGGAGATATGATCAAAAAGAGTGGAATGGAAAAACTCCAGAAATTATGGAAATGGAGTGATCACAGCAAAGTGGACTGAGATGAAATGAGGGCCAGTGAAAAAGGCCATAAATTGCTCAAATTACTCCAAATTCAATTTTTAAATGCGGGAAGAAATGTAAATTCAGAGACAAGAGAGCAATCTGAAGAAAAAAAATGTAAAAAAACCCCCTAAAACTTTCAAAACCATGTGAAAACAACGATAGTAAATGGGATGACAGGAACTGCAGGGAAATGGAGCAAAGCTTGCCAGTTCAATCCACATTGAAATCGCAAGATTTCATTTCCTTTGCTGAAAGAAAGGCTTTTTATTTCAGGAATGGGAATGAAATCCTGAAATCAGAAAACCAAGTCTAGCAAATTCTCAGGAAAGGAGATATGATCAAAAAGAGTGGAATGGAAAAACTCCAGAAATTTTGGAAATGGAGGGATTACAGCCATGAGGACTGAGATGAAATGAGGGCCAGTGAAA
>JANEHK010002235.1:0-10065 GCA_025960845.1 Tachycineta bicolor
GGGAAGGGAAGGGAAGGGAAGGGAAGGGAAGGGAAAGGATTTCCATCCCATCAGTTGCCTAGCTTGTAACACAAAAAGGGACTACAGAGAGCATCACCAGGGAGCCAGAAATCATAAGTGAGAAATAACAATACTTAAGCCAGGGTTCTTTCACCAGACCATTTCTCAATCCGGCTTAATCAGATACATCATTTTAATCCAGACTAAGAGAAAAGGCCTGAAAATACTGGGGAGCAGGGGTTGTTTAGCCTGTAGAAAATGAGACTCAGAGGTGACCTTATCACTCTCTACAACTTCCTGAGGGGTGGTTGTAGACAGCTGGGGATTGGTCCCTTTCCCCAGGCAGCAACTGACAGAATGAGAGGACACAGTCTCAGGCTGCATCATGGGAGATATAGGTTGGACATCAGGAAAAAGTTTTCACTGAAAGAGTGATAAGGTACTGGAATAGTCTGCCTGGGGAGGTGGTGGAGTCACCATTCCTGGACATGTTTCAAAAAAGATTGGATGCCATGATCTAGTTGAAGTGTTAGGGCATGGGTAGGACTCTATGATCTTGATGGTCTCTTCCAACCTAGTCATTCTGTGATTCTGTGATAACAGACAATTTAAAAATACTTGAACAGTTTCAGTCTTCAACATTTTATGTAAAATTACAATTTTATTTATTTACTCATTTAGTGATGGACTGATATACTGAATCTGTTAAGCTTATTCACAGTGATTTTATGTGAGTGCAAGTAAAATAAAAAGCCAAAGGACTGGGCAAAGATAAAATATGATAGAGCTACATGATTCTTTCCCAATAAAAATATGCCTATAACCTGGGCTCTTTCAAAATTATTTTCCTTTTCCCATATGACCATTTGAAAAACTGCAAGGAAGGGAAAAAGTGACATAGCCATATCTGCTTATATCTGCTCAATATCTGACCTTGTCTCATTACTGCAAAGGGGAAATTTCTCTTCTATAATTTCCCCCCCCCCCCCCTTGGGATTTCTATGGAGATTATGGATATTTTTTGAATAGTCTTGTAGAAATTATTTTAATATTTTTCTAAAGCACCAGGAACATTAACAGTGGAGAAAGAATGCGAAATATATTCTGTGAAAGGTTCTCTAATGCTTAAAGTGCATGAATCAATTTAGCACAAGCTTCGTGGTGATACATGATGAGGCAATTCTGATGGAATAAGTTATGCAAATGCTCTTTAGTGATATTTTGGAAAGTAATTTGAAAAATATTCTCCATACACTATACCTCTTCTCTTTTTCTCATTTGCTCCTGTTATTGAAGTGCAGCCAAGTGTTTTCTTGACAGTTCTTAACTGCAGCAGTTAAGAAATAATTTCCTAGACTGCTCTGGAAAGGCAGGAATTTGGGTAGTATTTATGAAGAAGAAAATCAAAACCTTTTTAACTTGAAACATAGGCCTCTCTTTACTAAAACTGTACATTAGGGCTACACGTGTTCTCCTGTGGTGGATTATTTAGAAACAACTGCAAAAATAAGGTCCATATAGACCTGCTCTTCAGACACGTAAGTGAAACAAAAGCCATGTATTATTTTAATTATCAGCAGAAACTGGTTATCTGTAATTTTCAAAGCCTCAGTGATTGGTAATTATTTTGCTGCACCAGGAAAGAAGACAACTTGACCTCCTAGGTAATTAGTACAAAGAGGAGGAAAAAGTTCATCCCTCCACAGAAATTTTAAATTTGTGGCATGTGAAATTCAGTCAATTTTGTAAAACTCCAAAATTAATATATCAATAAGACCTGACCTAAATGTTGATCTAATTGATAAATTTCAATGTGGTTATTTATTTACCCAAGTGTGATAATAAATTATTTGATGTATTATGACTTACATTAAAATATTTTTCATTTATTGTCATGACCATTATTCTTGATGTTTCTAATAGTTTATTTCTGTTCAACAATTTGTTAATTGCTGTTTAGAATTTTGCCAATATTTACCATCATGGGCTAAACTCCCATGCTTATTTGCTGGTTCTTTATGCTGGTTTTACTAAGTGAAACCATTCTTTAATCAGTTACAGCCCTTTGCCCCTGCCACACTCCTCCCTCTCTAGAGGTAATGATCTGGAACATAGAAAGAATTTTAATTTTCTTGCTGATCCTCATATGGTCTGAGATTCCTAACATCTGCTTTCTTCTAATCCTCAGGGGCTCAGCTTTTGGTAAAGGTGGTTACTAAGGCTAAAACCACATTTGTCAGAATGAGCATAAAATCTCTTGACACTGAAAAAAATAGATAATTTACAGGCTACGACATTGCTCTACAAACTGCCACTATACAGAACATAGGGAAAAAATAAACCTAATATAGTACATATTTTCTGCCTTTTTATTTATTTGTTTGTTTGTTTGTTTATTTACTGTAAGCCCCCAAAATGAATAATGGTAATATCTGGGTCTAAACAAAAAAAAAAAAAAAAAAAAAAAAAAAAAAAAAATCATTTTATTTACTTCTAACCACTTCAACTCTGTGGCATTCCTATTATTTGCATTATAGAAAGCAGCAAAATTGTCAACATTAGCTAATATGCCAGATATTAAAAGAGTAAAGTAGGAAATTATTACTTTTTGCGGTATCAGGACTTATCCTCAAAAGGCAGATATTTAAGAAGAGAGCTTTAATTTAAATGGTCCAACAAGCAAACACAACAATGGAGTACTTTTAAAAACTGAACTACAAGTAAAACAAGCAGAAACCAGAGATAAAGTGGCATTTGGCGATGAGACCACTGAAGCAGCTCTCTCTCCCCATCAGAGCCCATGCTCCATTTTAGCCCCAGCTAGCTTGAGAGAGAGCTCACACCAGAAGGAATCTTCCTTCACCAGGGTCCTTAAAGCTACCCAGAGAGGCTGCTGGAACCTTTTTCCTTAGAGAGTACAGGAGGCCGTCAATTGCAAAAGGCACAGAGCCTGCTCTCTGTCCAGGGGGAGTCACGGCTTTATTCTGGGGTCCTGCTCCCGCCGGCCTGAGCTCAGTACGGCGCTCTGTCCCCATCCCCATCAGCGCCAGAGAGACCAAGCCCCCGGCCCACCCTGTCCCAGGGCTTTTTTCCCAGGGGGGCAGGGCCCAGAGGCAGGGACAAGCCACTGCTCAGTCAGGGACAAGGTGGGAGTGGAACAGAGCTGGGTTACATTCCAGTGTAGGGGATGAGCGCGGTGGAGCAGGGACAAAACACATGATACAGTTTCCAAGGGGGACAAGGGATACAATAGAAATCATTACAAACCCCAATATAAAAATGAAACCCAATATAAACCAAATGAATGCACTAACAGACCACATTGTTTTTTAACTGCAAGTTTAATATAGATATTTTCATTATTTTCATTTCAATTGTGTGTCTAAGTTATAAAATTTATTATGACCCAAAAAAAAAAAAAAAAAAAAAAAAAAAAAAAAATTAGAAGGCCAGTATTTACTGTTATTTTTAATTGTATTTTTATCTTACTTTATGGCTTGCAATTATCTCTTTCACAATTCTGTATTTTTTCTAGCCATGGTGCACTCATTTAACAACACAAGTGGTTTTACCTCTGCAGTAACAAGATTTCTGGGGGCTTGTGCCTGCCTCCAAGAACCAACCTGCTCCAACAGCACATTCATCAGTTTGTGAACATCAGCAACAGTGGGGAAACAGATACATTTCTGAAGGTCACCCCTGCTGGCCTTATTGCACGCTCTCTTCTAGGCAATTTATTACATTATTCAGTAGGAGACCTTTTATTTTTTCCACTGTTTTGTGGAGCATCCAGTTTTTGTGGTTTGGATTAATTAGTCCAATTAATCTTCTCTTCACATTTATCCTCTGATAAATGCTTGATTGCTTTGCGGAGTTTTCTTTAGCACTAAGATTTCCTTGAAAATTTTTCAGAAAAATTGGTAATGAATCATATTTTACTGCTCTGGCCAGAAAGATCACAGGATCTACTTGGACAATAGAGCAAGATTGTTGGAAATGGTATTTATGTATAGATACCAAAGTATTTGTATGGCTGTTTCCTAAAGATGGTAGGATATGTACTTTAACTGTGACATGGTATGTTTGAAAGTATTTCTGCACAAAAGAATGTGCTCCTTTTTGTTGCAGAGGACATAAATACCGTCTGCCTGAGAAGTATGACATATATAACTTAGCTCTGTCATTGCCCAGGGATTTGATAGAGAGGGCTCCCAGGAAAGCACCAGAAGTCCAGCAGTTATTTGGTGAGTGTTTCCTAATACTTTCAAAACTGTGAAAGCTCTGAGTGCAGTTCAGACATGAGTGAGAAAGAACAGAGTTAACTATCAGTGACTATATATACTATAAAAAAGAAAATATGAATTTGTTTCAGTAACTGAATCAAAAAGTCTTGATTAGGATATGGACAATGGTAGAGATGCCATAGAAATCTAGATCTGTGACTCAGATGAATTAAAGAGACAAGAAAAAAGCTGTCAGCTAGGCACCGAAACAGAATGGCCAAATAAATATCAATTACTTTTGCAAGATGTTTTAAGTGTATTTTCCTGTTTATGATGAATACTGTTTAATACCTGTGGTATTTCTTTAATGAGACCCAGACAACCGCTGGTGGCAAAAAGAAAGAGCCTGCTCTCTCACCGGGGGGGATGTCACAGCTTTATCCTGGAGTCTTGCTCCTGCCGGCTGGAGTTCTTTCCCTGTCCTGCCGGTGCCAGAGTCCCTGAGGCTCCACCTGTCCCAGGGCTTTTTCCCAGGGGGGCCGGACCTAGAGGCAGGGACAAGCCACTGCCCAGTCAGGGACAAAGTGGGAGTGGAACAGAGCTGATTACATTCCAGTGTGGGGGATGGGTGCAGCCCAGCACAGACAAACCACGTGATACAGTTTCCAAGGGAAACAGGGGAAACATTACAAATCAAATGAAACACACTATTAACCAAATTAATACTGAAAATCTCCCTCTTTCTTATTAAATTGAGAAGGAGGAAGGCTCGGTTCGTGGGAGCTGCTCAGAGTTTGGACCTTGAGTACCTTTAAAGTTGCAGAAGAAAAAATGACCTTTAGTGCAAACAGTCTAGAAAAACACTGTTAAGGAATAATGATAATTAGAAGGAGAAGGTTCAGCGCTTTCTCCTCCTCCAGGCAGCACTGGCCACTGCAGGTGGTTTTGCACTTTTAGGGATGAAAGGTTTCACCCACTTGGCTGGCACCCACTTGGGACCTGAGGGAGTGGACACGCAGGCGTACCCACGACCCCAGGTGACCTGATCATGAGGACCCTCTGTTTCCCTGGTTGGTGGATCCTTTACCATCACTGGTGGCTTTGCTTTCAGCTGCAGTTGGCAGTTCTCTCTGAAATGGCACACAATTGGTGGGTTATACAATTTAAAAAGTTCAGAGTGAACAAGGCTTTGGACAACTGGATTTGGGGTGTTTCTAGTTTTAGAGACTGATGTTGTTGGTTGAGGACCCTTTTGAGATTTTGGTGGGTCCTTTCCACGATGGCCTGACCTGTTGGAGAGTAGGGGATGCCTGTTTTGTGTTCTATTCCCCATTGCTGCAGGAAGCTTCTGAACTCCTTGGATGTGTACGTGGGTCCATTATCAGTTTTTATTGGTTTGGGGATGCCCAGGAAGGAGAAAGCCTGTATTAGGTGTTTCATGGCATCACTAGATTTCTCTCCTGAGTGGGCAGAGGCATAGACAGCTCCAGAAAAGGTGTCTGCAGATACCTGGACATATCTTTGCCTACCAAAGGACATGATGTGTGTCACGTCCATCTGCCATACCTCACAGCTGTTCAATCTCCTGGGGTTTGCTCCAGCACTCAGGGCTGGGAGTGCGTGTTGCTGGCACAAGAGACACATTGACACAATTGCCCGAGCCTGTTCCCGAGTTAGGTGGAACTGGCGGACTAGGCCTGGTGCATTCTGGTGAAGAAGCTGATGGCTGATTCTGGTTTGTCCAAAGATGTCTGGGAGTGGGGCCATCTCCACAGGCGCAGCAAGAGCATCAGCCCTTCTGTTGCCCTCCGCTATGAATCCTGGTAAATCGGTGCGTGTTCTGATGTGCATCACATAAAATTGTTTCTCTCAGTGGGAGATCAGATTTACTAGTTTTGAGAGCAAGTTGAAAAGTGCAGAATTGGAGACTTCTCTCAGTACAGCTTGTTCAGCTCAGGATACTACACCTGATACATAGGCTGAATCTGTGACCAAATTGAATGGTTCAGGAAACCTTTCAAAAGCTCTAACAACTGCAGCCAACTCAGCTACCTGAGGTGATCCTTCCACCTCAACAATATCCTTTTCCCACTGCTGAGTCTGAGGATCTTTTCACATTATTACTGACTTATGAGAGGCTCCAGACACATTTGTAAAAATGGTTAAAGCCTTTAAAGGCCTCCTGCTCTGAACACTTTTTAATGACAAATTGAACTGAATTTGTTCTCTAAATAATTTGTGAGCAGGTTGATGAATTGAAATTTGACCTGTGTAGCTATCCAGAGCAAATTGCAAAGCTTCATTTTCATGAATCAGGTGCTCCAACATTGCTTTTGTGATTTGGCCCGAGTTTATCTCAATTGGGATGTGAATACACTCAAAATCATTTCCTGCCAACTCCCTGATCTGGGTCCTGGCTTTCCAGATCAATTCTGCTACCAATTCCTGTGGCCTGGTCATTCTTTTGGACTGGTGGTGACTGAGGAGAACCCACTCCATGATTAAGAGGGGTATCCCTACAATCTTTGTCCTTTTTTGATTTTTCCACCCTTTCCCATTGAAAAATCATCCCGTGTAAGGGTGGCAATTTGCCTTAAATGATGAATTTGAATGGCAAGTCTGATTTGCACCTGTTGGCCTGTCTGGTGGCCATACAGTCCTGTACCTTTTCTAGGGCTGCGCTTGCCTCTTGGGTGAGGGTCCTTGGAGAACTTAGCTTCTCTCCCCCTTTTAAAAGATTAAAGAGGGGGTCTAGGTCTTCAGTGGTCAAACCTAGCCAAGGTCTTACCCAATTTAAGGGTCCATGCAACTGCTGGACATCTGCCAAGGTCTTGATGTTATTTTTGACAACCAATTTTTGCAGCACAATGGTCTGCTTACTAATCTCCAGACCCAGGCACTTCCAAGGCGGCATCCTTTGAATCTTTTCCTCCTGAAGCTCGAACCCTGCAGCAACCAAAGAATTGATTGTCAGGTCAGGTGCGTGGGACAGTAAGTCATTATTGAGGGCACACACGAGCACATCATCCATGTAGTGCAGGATGATGGCTTCTCCTACAGCTGCACGCACTGGGGCCAGCAGGGAAGAGAGGTACCACTGACAAATAGATGGCGAGTTTTTCATCCCTTGGGAAAGAAATTTCCAGTGGTGTCTTTTCCTCAGGGCTTCTCAGTTGAGGGTAGGAACTGAGAAGGCGAAATGTGGGGCATTGTCAGGGTGCAGAGGGATCTGGAAAAAACAATCTTTGATATCAATAATTGCCAAATTCCAAATTTGGGGGACCATTGCTGGAGATGGCATCCCTGGTTGGGGAGAACCCATGTCCTCAATGACATTATTCATTTGACAGAGATCGTGGAGGAGCCACCACTTGCCTTTGTTTGCCTTTTTGGTAACAAAGACTGGGGAATTCCACAGAGACGTGCTTTCCACAATGTGGCCTTTAGCTAGCTGTTCATCCACTAGCTCCTGAAGCACATTCAATTTTTCTTTACTGAGTGGCCACTGCTCTACCCAGACTGGTGAATCAGTTTTCCAACTGAGTTTCTGAGCAGGGTGCTCTTCAGTGGCCTCAGCCTGAAAAACCAGGGGGGCATCTGGAATGCCAATCGTGACCCCTCCACTGGGCTATCAGGTCTCTCCCCCACAAGGGCTCTGAATAATCTAAAACAAATGGACTCAGTGCAGCTAATTGTCTGTTTCGCCCCTTAATTCGCAGAACACCTTTTGATTGTTTTGCCCATTTCATCCTCCTATACCTTCCACGTGCCCAGCCACATTTTGCACTTCCCAATGAGAGGGCCGCACCCTTTCTGGTTCAATTGTTACATCCGCACCTGTGTCCAAAATCCCTTTGAGGTTTATTACTTCCCCACTGTGATGGACCTCACACCCAATTACAAGTTTGTCCCTCCCAATAACTCGTGTGGGGCAAACCTCAAGGTGGTTGTTCCTTGTGCTGTTTTTTCCAGGGAACGGGTCAGGTGCTGGCATTGCCTGAGTTATTATCTGCCCCTTAGGCAGAAACAAAGGTGGATGGACACAGCGCAGCCAGAGAACTAGTTGTTTAGGGTTTGATGAGACGAGACCAGGAAGGATCTTGAACTCTCTCATGTGTACTTGGTGTCCCCAAGGATGACATACTTACTGCCAACATGTTGCCAGGAGCCTAGCACTTGTAGATCCAATGACCCTGAATGCCAGTCTGTGTCACTTAGGTGCAAGGACTCTGTCAGTTGCAACCTAAAAGGCTTTTGGAGACGTTCAGTGATTAGACAAGGTCTGCTTACATCATGATCTGAAAGGATCATATCTGGTGACTTCTGCTGAAAGGTAGAACTGGTTATAGCAGGATTATTTAACATTTGCATTTTCTAGTTTTTTATGCCCCCTTCTCGGACTTGCCCCATTTATGTCGGCATGCTGGACAAGTAGGCACTGAGATTTTAGTTTTTTGAAAAATTCCCTTTGGACCCTTGAGACCTCCCACCCCCATTGTCCCAAAAGTCCAGAAATTGCTTCTTTAAAGGGCATTGAGATGCCCAATGTCCAGCCTGATCACACAGGAAACATGTCATTCTTCTCTTGGGTGGTGGCTGTGGGGCAGGCACAGGTGGCATGGTGTCTGCTGCAGCAGCTCTTTGCGGTGGTCTGAATCCATCTCTGGAACTGTGATTAAGGTGTACTGTCATGAAAGGGACCTTCTGGGTACAAACATGCAGCGTATCATCTAAGGTTGGCACTGGTTCCAAGGGCAGGCTGAGGATGGCTGCCTTGTACTGTTCGTTTGCATTGGTCAGTGCCATCTCCTCCAGGACCTCTTCTTGGGCTCCTTCATTCTTAACCTGTAACTTGATAGCTCGTGTTAATCACTCCACAAATGTTACAAAATGTTCTGATGGAAGCTGCTTTATTTTGCTGTAAGGTTGGAAGGACCCATTGGGCTGGATTGAAAAGAATGCTTTTAAAGCAGTCTCTTTAATGTGCTCTAAAACAGGTAAAGGAATTTCCTGAGCTTGCTTGAGGGCTGAGACCCACTCACCATCACCACATAGATGTTCTAATCAAATTGGCAAATTGTTATTATCAACAGCCATTTCGGGATTTTGCCAAAGCTCCGGAAGTCAATCTCTTAACGGTTTTTTCCATGTAGAGTCCCAAAGCCTAAACTGTGTGGATGAAAGGAGGGCAGAAAAAAGCTGCTGAAGGTCAAAGGGAACAATAGGATTCCCTGCTAAATTTACTTTTAGAAGGCTGTGAAAGTATTCACTTTTGTGTCCAAATTTGGGGGAAGGGGTCCCAGTTACTGTGGACAGCACCCCCCCTTTTTGACCATTGGTATATGACAGGGGTGGCAGAGCAGCCAGGATCACTTCCTGCTTCTGGGTTCCTGCCTCTGCCCCCTCCACCTCCAGGGAGTGGGAACTGGGACTGTGGGTGAGGAAACCGTGGGAAGCAGGGGCAGGGAGGGGCTGGAGGCTTGAGTCACACGGGGAGGAGTCGGAGGGCGGAGGTTTGAGGGTAGGGGGCAGAGTCAGAGGAGAGGGCAGTGCTGGGGGTGGCAATGAAGGGAGGGAGGGGTTTGGGGAGAGGAAGGGATTGCAAAAGGAATTGTGGGAAAGAGGGACAAACAAAGAGAGAGGCTCCTTGTGACTCGGGATCACATGGCTTTGGCCATTTTGGGGAACAAAGGCGTCCCCTCCATCTTTTGTTGCCCCCACAGCCTGGGGATCACTAAGATGGGGGATTTGTGCACTTGAACTGTCTGCAAAAGTAAACCAAACCTGGGGTTTACAAACTGGGGAAGAAGGGAGTTTTGGGGAAAGTTTAAGGGTTTCTCAA